>JAQQRF010000435.1:0-179745 GCA_030523145.1 Trissolcus brochymenae
ACATAGCGCTCTTCTCGTTAAATTAATTTACGTTGACATTATTATTTTTTATTAAAGAAATCTGTAATGTCGGTAACTTCCGGTTTGACATCCTCTTAAATGAATTTATCAAAAACGAACCCAAATAAATGAACACGTCTGTCAAACGTAAGTTCCATTCTGTGTTTTTTTTTTATATTTGGAAAACGAATAGTGGGAGTAATAAGAAAATGTCGAGAAGAAAAAAAAACAACAAACTGTTCAGCAAAAATAATTTTCGGTTAATAAAAAACCCGTTTTTTTTTCTCGAAATTTCCTTATTACTCCCACCATTCATTTTCCAAATTTAAAAAAAAGGAACGCGGAATGGAACTTAAGTTTGACAGACGTGTTCAATCATTTGGGTTCGTTTTGGATAAATTCATTTAAACAGCGCCGATTCTGACCAAGGTATCATTTTTTTATACTAAGTTTTGAATGGTTTGTTTTAACAGTTTTTTGTTTTAAATCCAATTGTTTTATCATGGTTTTGGTTCCGTTAAGCTTTTTCATTTGGAAATTCAATCTTTTGTACAATGTTTATTATTTTATGTACGTTTAAGAAAAATTTGTTCATACTGTGTTCATTACGGTCCCGGCCCATTTAATTAAACAATTATTAAATTACTTCTATTATTTATTTATATCGTTAGTTTCTTTTATGAATAAATTAATTGCCACGGACGTTAAAAATGTTATTTGTTGAAGTCTTTTTGTTTCATCGACAAAAAGGGAATTCCCAGTGAGATGGAAGTTATAAACAAACGATAATTAAACCGGAACGTAAATAGCACAATTTTATTAATGAACCATCGATGAGAATTAAAATCAACACAGCCAAGACATTCAGACAATGATCGAACAACATGATAACCCAGGCCGATTCATCGTCACAAGTCAGTCTAATTTGGGTAGCTACGATTTTATGAATGAAATCGTCCGGCGCCGGGTATGGTCACCAATTATTTATTGTATCCTCGTAAACAAGTTTATGCAGCTAATCTTATCGAATTACACCAACCGCGGAATCTCGTACGAACGTTGAATGAACCCAAATGTTAAAATTCTGAAAAACTGAGACGATGTCACAAAATGTACACAAGATGTCTTGTGTACAAGAAGTTTGAACATGAAATATTCCTAATGGGATAAATTTTTTTTGTTCGTCACAATGTGGACAAGTTGAAAAACAAATGTTTCAGCTCAAAAAGGTAGTTGCAGGGCTTGAAAAAAAAACTATACGTTATCGTGCACCGACCTCGTCCTTGAAGGGTCAATAAAATCAATGACCACAATCATCGAACCGATAGCCTTTATGTTCACCAAAATTTTGTTAAAGCATTATCAGCTAGCGCTATAATGCAAGCTTATTATCAACACGGAAAAATACGTTTCTTTTATCTCGCTAGTAGTAGAATAAATATAAACCAGAATGTGTCTTATTATAACCCACGTGGAGATTACTTTACACACAAGTTGGCGATTAGATTTATGGGATAGTTGTTAGGTTACGCAACTGGCTATTTTTCTCCAACCTTATCATGGGCAAGTAATAGGGAAAAACACATGTTTATAGATCGGTATGCGTTGTGATTAAAAATTAATGTGTCTCTCTATTGTCCCTTTTATTATTTTCGCAAGGGTCAGCAATTTTTTGACGAGGACAGAGGTTTTATTTTTCTGTAAGAATTTAATCGTTGGACTTTGCCCTCACGAATGCGTTTTAATAAAAGATATTCGTGTTACAACATATTCAGCTCGCCAATATTCGTTAATTAAGTGCACCGCTGAGATTGATTCGATCAACCTAAAAAACTCTAACGTCCAACAATTTCTTTGGCGACTGTTGGTAATAAAGTCGCGACGTGTTAAGGAGGCTTAATTTCTCCGATCCAAAAATAGAAGGGAAAAAATCGGAGCGGCGAGCGAGTGATTAATGTTATGAAATAAAAAAAAAATCAGGAATAATAATAAAACAGCAGAGAGAAGAAAGAAAAAAGGGAAGAGAGAGGGAGAAAAAAAAGTGACAGGTCACGTGATTGACATCTAAACGTTTGCTTTCGACGAGGCGCCGACTTCTCTTGATGCCTGCCATAAGCTATCAACCTTTGACTTCTCGTTGGACTGGCTAGCATGGGACCTAGATTAGTCTAGACGATTGACGGCCGCCTTTCCGAAGTATGATCGACTGGCGAGCGAAAAATCCGCTTAATATCGCGAACTTAACCTCGTTTCTGTTCACAGGGGTTCCATCTCGTCGATCGTTTTGTACACACGAGCTTTCAATAACTATAATTATAACCGATCGAAGTCTAGTTTGATTATTTGCTACGATTGTTTGCTATCTCATTAAACTACCACAAAGTAGACTTATCGTGCAGTGTGTTATTCTGGTATATCGTCAATAGGTTAATCACAAAGGATGCATTTTTTGGCAGATAAAATACGTGTTTACCAGAGATTCGAAACCTTCTCCGTTTCTCGACATTTCCGAAATTGTTTGTCTTTATTTGATCCGAAACTTTGCTTTTCAAATGAAACAAATTGTGTAACAAAGAAAAGAATTTTGCTTTCTTCTTTTGCGACAGTTAGTTTTTTTTTTTTTTTTTTTAGAGTGGAATGAACATCTAGAAGTTAAAAAAAGAAATTTGCGTCTGAGATCTTTCAACTTTGAAATGTTGTAGTGGCGTTGATTCAAAGTTCAGATTCATGCTGGAAAATGTGGTCTTGGAATTCGTTCGATGAATTTTAGAAATAATGAGAAAATCAAGAAACTTATAGCATGTTTGGAAAACAGTCTTGCACTTTGTTGGGCCAAGTCAACACATAAAAATTAAATCTGCTCCAGAAACCCACTTTAATGATAATCAACTTACATAAATTATCGCAATCAAATTCAGTTACTTATTAGGGTCTTCTATTTATGTTTGACGCTTTTATTGACAGTCTGACTGTCTTGTCAAATTAAAGTTAATAATAAAAATAGCAAAAATTAAACAATAACTTGACAATTACAATTAAGATTTTAATCGTTCAATTGAATTCAATGTATAAATGTTCAAAAAAAAATTTTTTTGTTCATATGTTATTGCACTTTTTCCACAGTTCATTCAGAATAAAAAAAATATTTTTCTTAATGGAAGATAATTTTAAATCTTAGATCGTTTGATCAATCTGAAATTTTTCATTAATAAAAAGATCATTCATGACAACATTTGAGTTCTAATTGCATCAACTTGTACAAGAAGTCAATAAAATTCCGTCTACTAGAGCGTGAAAAAAAAAATGTACGATTCAAAGATAAAAAAAAATAACAATAAACAGACAAGCTCAGTTGAAGTGTGAGAAACTGATTAGTGTAAATAAGCAGACAAAATAAATATTCGCATGAATTTGTTATTGGCATGACAAAAAGAAGAGATAAATTTGTTATTCCATCAAATACTTGATACATATATTTGTTCCGCTTGATCGATCATGTTAGTTCAACAAGACTGAGCTTATAAACAAATTTGAAACCCAGGAAATGACAAAGTTCATCGAGCGCAAAAAAACCAAATGCCATCTTGAATCGTACAAGGGTAAGATTCGATCAAGGTAAAAGACTCGCGTGCTTGTCAAGCAAACAGAGATAAATGTCTTTCAATTGATGATGTTCAAAAAATTCAAAAAGTTGATACCAAAAGAAGCTTATTGACTTGAACATTTTTGTTTTTGCTCTTTTGTTTCATCTCCGCTTTGATTGATAACGGAAAAACATAGAATTAAAAATTTCAATTTTTCCAGTCATTATTTTTGCAGGGCCTCTCTGTTATTCGTTCGGTTGGGCTGTTGATAGTGGAAAATTTGAGAGAGATCCACATTGCGATGTAATTTTTGTCGAGCTTCCTCTTTGTTACTCTGGTATCTAATCTGGCTCTAGTAAAAATTTGAATAAAGTGGTATTTTATAATAAGAGAAGCGTTGTTCAGTGCAGACGTACCGTCAGCCACGTGATATCTAATTGATGATCGTATAAGGTTCATCACGTGAATCGCGGAGCCTGATTAAGCTCAGTTTAGACGATTAGACTCATATAAATGAGCAATCAAACCCGCCACTGCCAAACAAGCAAATCAAACGTCCAACCGTCTAGCATATTTATCTTGTTTATTTTTGTTGTTGTTGTCATTCTACATGTGTTATTTTCCAGTGTACTAAAATAAACCGATATTTATCCCACCGACCGAATCAGTTATTTTTCAACTTGTGACATAATTTTTGGCATCTATTAATAAAATGCGCGAATAAGAACAATTTCTGGTAGGTCAGCCTCGATCAATTTCATTTCTGTTTTGAAGATCGACGAAAAAACATGTGAGACAAACAAAAATCGTGGACGAAAGTTCTAACCAATTGAGATCAAAAATGAGTGGCAAGTATTATCGTGTCTGATAAATTACATAATGCCACCATTGCACAAAACTATTATTGTTCTAATTTGAACGGCTCGGTTTCGAAAATAGAACGATCCACAAATGTCATGAAAACGCGATATAAATTCAGCAACATCAGTTATGTTTACGCGCATAATATGAACAAAAAAAATAGGGGGAGACCGCATTATATCATAGAGTATTTCCGTTACGATTTTTGATCCTGCAAATAAACAATATGCTATTATAAGTCTCGCACTTTGATTCATACAAGGAGATACTATTATTTTTGTACACACGCCGTGTCTTCGATATAAAAATCATCGGTTTGAATTTCAATGTTTTGCGAATGAAAACAAAAAAATAAAAACACATTTGGAGAAGAGGAAGGGGCAGACTAACATAAACTGTATGTATTAAATTTGTGGAATTATTTCACAATTGAAGGAGACGGTTTTTTCGATTTTGTTTAATATTTAAGTATTTAAAAATACTTAAGTATTAAAAAAAAGAAATTAAATGAAAAGAAAAGGTTAATATTGTATTAAATTCGAAAAAAAACAAATAAAAATAAATAATAAAAAACACATATTTGACATTTTATTAACTCAATGAGAAAAGTTTTCAAGAGAAAAGTATAATTTCAAAAATGAAACATTGCATAGAAATACTTTCTGTTATTAAAATACAAAAAGCTTTTGGTGTAAATTTTTTTTTTTTTTTTTGTTAAATAAAACTTTTTGTTTGCATTCTCTCTGTCCGTTCAATTGAAATTCCATCAATTGAAACATGAAAAAGCATTTTTTTCGACAAATGAACTATAAAATTTGTACGATCAACATTGTCTTTTTGTTTTTTAAATTGTTATTTTACCTGATGGGGACAAGCAAGAAAAGTTTGGGCGTGCGGAAATTTGAGAATAATGTCATTGGCCAAGTGTTACGCCTTTGAGATTCTTTGAGTCTCTCCGCGAGACCTCCCTCTCTTCGTGTTATCAGCCTCTCCCCTATCAGGCATCGTGAATAAGACCCACGAAGACAGTAAGCAAAGCACTAGTCTGTTTAAAAATCTCGGTATTGACGGTACTCATACGCAAAGTGAGAGTCGAGTCGTCCACAACTCGCTCCTCACATTATTTTTGCGTGTTGAGTGGCTGATCCGAAAACGGCTCAACGCAAAGAACAGACCAAGAGGTGGAAGAAGTGGAAAGAGAGACGAAAGCCCGAGAGAATAAATAAATATTTAGTGAGATTAATACCAACCATAAGTTCCAAGTCGTTATGGTCGACCCAAAGGATTAGACGCATGTTGCTCAGTGTAAATCCTGACTGAGTAGTTATTTAGTTCAAGTGGCGATGGCTGGTGTTAAGTTTGTGATCCTAGTCGTACTCGTTAGTTCGTGTGAAAAAGTGCACTCGTCACCGGCCGAAGGCAAGGCGCACTACTGCTCCAAGAACCTCAGCGACGCTCTGTCGCTTATCTGCAGAGACCTCGGTGGTTACCAAGAACCCTTCTCCGGGGACAACTTTGCCGCCACTGACTCCAAAGGCATCGTCGAGGAGTGTTGCAAGAAGCCCTGCTCGGTCTACCAGATGTCGCTTTACTGCAAAGACTCTAGGCCTCTTTCTGAAACGGCCTTTGGAAGGTGGTTACGTTTTCCTCCTCTCAGTATGAATCCTCGTCAAAAAATCGTCTTTCACCTACAACAAAAATGTATTTTTTTAAACAAACAGAACATTTAAAGAAAAAAAAACAAATATTTGTTTGTAACTTGATTTTCTAAGAACTGATAGATTTGAAAAGAAGATAATTAAACGTCGATTTCTGGCAAAGAAAGTTCTCGTACCTAAACTTGGTTCTGGATGGTTGACTCTGTTGATCCTGAGAGCAAAAATAGCCACGAGGATTGATTATTAATAACTAATTAGGTTTGCTGGTTGGTAAATGATTGACTCGTGTGCGAGGAACGATTAATCACGCAGCGTCCTTTTTGTTCTGTATCGTCAGAAGCGAGCGAAAAATATGATGATTTTAATTGCTCGGGTTAACTGGATATGTGTGACACTCGAAGCAATCGGGTGCAACGCGGTCGGACGATAAATTGAATACGAGGATTCATTTAGATAAGGACGTGAAAATAAAATTGATTAATTAATTAGTATTTTTCCATTTTGCAGAAGGCTGTACAGTATCGTCTCCGCTGACGATCCGTCGTTACTCACAAATCGACGGACGATCGGGGAGTGAGGGATTATCGTGCGAAATGTAATTATCAACTATAATTAAACAACAACGAGAAAGAAAAAAAACAGTTATTTTTCTTATTTTTGATTGAATTTGATGGATTTATTGATTTAATAGTATATCAAATGTGCCAAGAAATGATACCAAAAGCGTCATATATAAGGCGCGAAAATATACATACATAATAAAAATGCGCATAAAAATACTAAGTTGATAGAATTTTGTTTTCAATTTAAATTGCTTATTTATATTTTGTTTGATACTTTATTATTGATGAAAATTTGTTTGTTCATTTGTAATTTTGAAAGACATCTTGAATATGAACGTTACTGGTTTTTTCCGACACTTGATGTACATTGTTTTAGCTTTTGTTATTTTTGTTTGAACTTTACGTTAACTCTTTATATTTTTGTAGGATCCCTAAGATGATAAATGCAACTTTCAACGGACCGTCCAATAAACCAACCGGAATACTTGACTTTTATACTTTTGTACACCACTTTTATTGGGACACTCCAGCAGTTTGACTTCGTGACAAGAATTGTATATCGACAGCGTAAGAAGCTATAAAAGCGGGGTCCTCGGCACTTGTCGTTGGTCTAAAAATTAAAGAGGGAATCGTCATTTCGAGTCATTGCCATCGATTATTTATTCTCATGTCTGTTACTCACTCAGCCAATGTTTTATAGCTTTTTACGCGCATTGTACTCCTCGCTTTCCAGGGATTAAGTGTGCGGCTATGTAGTTGTTTATTATTATTATTATTATTATTAATATTATTTTGGATTTTTTTTATTGAAAAAAAAAAAGGTTTGATCTTGAAATCGCGCGGCCGCAGAAAAATGTTTCTATTATTTCTATGATTGTCACAATCAAAAAGTATTATCAATTTTGTACATATGTTTTGTAATGCGGGCCTGGTCGTTTCGAGATGAAGCGATAACGGAAACAAGTATTTTTTTTGTAAAGTGTGCATAATGAAAATGCACAAACGCGGGCGCCATCGTTTCATCGTGTCATTTTAAATGGTATTTATTTTGCATCACCGAATCCTATTGATAAAAATGAGTGTCTCATCGTACGTTCAGACCCAACTTTGGTTCTGCGTGAATGATTTGTATGAACTTGACCGACCGAATGCGTTACTTTGTCATCTCCGTTTTGCAAGTGGGAATTGATTATTCGTTCGATTCGATAGATGAAAAGCGGACAGAGTGTGGAACGCAACGCAGGCACGTATGCCATCGATGAGCTTACGGCCCATTGTAATTTATTGCACCGACGATGACACATCCAAGTAGACTCTCGGCTGATTAACGCTTAGGTACGTTTTGTGTTGGGAAAACGTGCGCGGTGTTTATCAGCTCGCGATTCTGCCCAAGCTATTGTGAGAAGAAAAGAGACTTGTCTAGCAGCTAGGTTTGCACGAAGGTACAACGTTTTCTTACCTGTACAATTTGTCGCGATTTATCCTAATTATTGATCTCACTAGTATTAGCAGTAATGTACACGTGATACGCGAGGGCTTGCCAATCCCTGACAAGCTGTTTGTTGAAATAGGTTGTGTCAACAACTTAAACTGTACAACCCAATATTTGGACTTTATGCATACCGTGCATAGTAATTGAAATAAACAAATTATTTCGTACTTTGAATTGTCATTTTTATCACCTTCATAAAATATCACTTTTTTTAGTCAGAGCTGTCTGGTGGTGAAAAATGAAGGTATTCTGTATCAATGGTTCATCGTAATTCTACTTCCTAATTATAATCCTACTTGGTAGTTATTATACAAGTTACAAGTTACATTTAATCATAAGGGTGTGACAAATATACATTGTTTTTGTATACCTAAATGGCTGGGTTACACTTGCTTGAAGTATAATTAGTAGATTCAAACTATTTGACGTCAAATTTGCGTGAAACACGAAAGAAATGTTTATATAAACGCGTGTTTCAGTCAAATATACTTGCTTTTTCATGTAATATATTTTTAACGTGGCATTTATTTTTGAACTATTTTTACAATGTTCACACTCGTAAACAAGTTTAAGGGCAAGAATGAAAATTGACGTGTCCCTGAATCGTAAACAATTTTCTTTTGAATGTCGAACTTGCGATGACGTTTGATGAATACGGTTATTTCGGTTGACTTTTTGATTATATATCTATACACCTTTTAAAATGAATCAGACACTTTGTCATTTCTTAAAAAAAAATTTTATTTATTTAAAATTTGTTTGCCATTTGATAAGCAAATAATTGCATTTTAGAATCAATAAATTATCAACTGTACACAATGTAAAATTTTTCGAATTTTGTCAGCATCGGATATATTCTTTTGGATTGGTTCGACAAATTTCCAAATTTTGACAACACTTTTTACTGAACGAAATGATTTCGTTTCTGGAGATATCTGCTCGTCCAATTCGAGTCACGATGTCGTTATAAACTTCCTCGATTTCTTCAACTGTCAACTGGTCCAACAAATCTGGATTTTCTTCCTCCTATTGTTGACAGAACAATTTGTTATTTTTTTAAAAAGATTTAAAAAATCCAATGTTTCAAAATAAAATTGTAAAAGGAAAAGAAAATTGCTCACCTGCTGATCTAGCGTTCTTAACATTGTCTTTGAAAATTCGTTTTCAATCAAAGACAAACTTCTTTTTTGTAATCTGCCTGATTCGCCAGAATCTGTAAAAAAAAACCATCAGTTTTGTTTCATCCTTTTGCAAATTTTCATATGTTTCTTTTGCGAGACAAATATTGTATAACACATGTAAAACACCGCGCAACGATAACCAATTTTATTATTGACTGAATTATTTCAATGTTAATTTTTTTTACATTGATTTAAATGAATAACCAGTTACGATCTGACGACATTTCTTGCAACATTGCAAAATAGAATGTTGATATGATCTTTTGACAAAAATTAATAACAATAATTCAATCATTTCTTTTCAAAAAATTAAGCCGGACATTAACTAAAGATACAATTTTAAAAAAGATATCATTCAAGATAGCGATAAGACGTCACTGATAAATGTGATTGATCCATTTTATCACATTTTTTAATTGATAACTGATCTTAAAAAGTACGTACCATAAAATCGAGCTTCTCTTTTACAGATTGTGCCAGAAGTACCGTAATAATGAAGAACAGCCTTCTTAACTTTTGGAAGACATTGAGTCGGACGAGGGGACGGGGCACAGTCAACGTTCAAGAAACAAACCGCGATGAAAATCAAGGTACCGATATCCTTAAGTGACATCTTCAAAGGTACCGAAAGTTGATGCTCAATCGAGGTCTTTTAGCTGTAACTCAAATTCGTGCCCGCCAGCCATGTGACTTTATAACTTTGCTTATCCGCAGAACGTGTTGAACTCACAATCAAGCGCGATTTGTTTACGTGCGAGTTATTCTGTCACGTCGAGAGAATGCAACCTCGTGGAAGGTCTCATGTTCTTAGGCAACTTCATTTGCATGCTACAATTTTCACTGCAGACAAAGAGTCATTTCAACTAATATTTTTCAGACAAACTCGAAAAAAAAGAACAAACAAAAAGACAATTTTTACATCAATCAAATTTAAATTTGAGTTTCAAAGAATATTCTCGAACTGTTTTGTTATTGAACAATTTATTTATACTTTTTTGTTCTTAAAATATGTGAAAGGTGTTGTCTGAAATACTTTTTGCGAGATAAAACCAAAATTCTAGAATCATTGACGCATTTTGATAAAAGTGCATGCGTAATATTTTAGTTACGTCTTAATTTATTTTTTACGTGAATGAATGCAATTCATAAAGAAGAAAAATGTCCCAAAAGAAGGAATACATTTTAAATCATTTGAATTATTTTATGTATCCGATATAAATTATAAATAGTCTACGATAAGTGAGAAGTAAAAATTGTTAGATTATGATTTTATTATGTTCATTGTGTACAATGAATAATGATAGAGCCTGAAAGCATCTGATAACATCATTCATATAAATATCGGCTGTTATGATTTGACACAACAAACACGAATTCAATTATATAACTGTGGTTCTTAACATAAGTTTACTTACTATATAACTATAATTCAAGTTTTATTTACACGTTATTGTTGTGCTGGATTCGGTATAGAAGATTGTAGAAAGGTAATGTTTATGTATGTAAGATAGTATAATTTAGTACAATCATTTTCTCTTGCAGTTATAATAGTAGAGAGCTTATAGAAACAGTATAACAAAATATATGAATCATTTACAAAATAACGAACCGTCACAAAGTGACAGAATAGTGCTCCAAAAATGTTGACAAATTTTTGCATCCAAAAAATTCTAAAGTTCAATTTTGAATTACTTAAAGAAAAAAAAAAAAAAAGAAGAAGAAGTAATCGAGCACCAGCCGGTCACGTTTTGCGACGACCAAAAATGAACGAATTTTTTTATTGTGCATGGCTTAAGCCGTGCGTTATCACATATTTTGTTTTAATACACTTTAAACTGTATTTACAAACTAGAATTCATTCGCCTCTCCGGTGTGCCTTCATAATCGATCTGCAATTCTCGCGCGTTCCAATTTGTCATGCGAGTGTGTGTTATTTGAAACGCACGAGTAATTGGATTCGCAATTATGCCTGCTGGAAGATAATTTAATTCATAACTTAAAATCGATCGGCAAATTCCCACGATTGTTCGGAGACTGACAAGGCAGAGCAGATTGCAAAATGATTTACCCTTGATATTACTCCTAAACCAGAATCGCGACTTTTTTTTGTGTAGCAAAAAGGATATCTCGTGGTGCCAAACGAAAGTGAAATGCTAAAACAGTGTGCAAATTGCAAATTTTTTTTTTGTTCTCGAAACAAAATTTTTGTTTCTGTATGAATGAACGATTGGAGAGTCAGCTTTCCTCTTTTTTTTTTTTTTACAAACTAACTATTTACAAAGTTACATTTCCCGTAAACATTACATCGAATGACACATTTCATAAATTGACATTGATTTCGGTAGGATATTTGATGACACTTTTTTAGTTTGCAGTCGATTTTGTTAAAAATATCTTATCCTTTACTTTTTTACAGTCTTTGTTTACTGCGCAAGCAAATTAAACTGTGACAAAAATAAAAAGAAATAATCTTTTGTTAGCAACTTTGAGATGTAATTGAATTAACATTTTTGATAATTGTTATGAATTGCTTAAATTGTTTTTTTTCTTTTCAAATTTAAAATTTGTTCATTAATAACCTGACATTATTCAAGAACCTCAAGCAACAGCTCTTAAAAAAATACTTCGACGTATCCTACAATTCCATTGATCTGTATAAATACACATTACTGGCTACTTATTGTTGACATCTGGACATTAGAATTGTACGACTTTAACATTCAAGTAAAGAATCTCGCGTCGATCGAGGTTCGAGAATACATTAACGAAATGTAATTTTATGACAAAAATCGTGCAGACGCACATATGTATGATTTGTGCATGGGATACGTGTCATACATTACCGACCATCAATGACGACTGTTTCTTTTATTGCTACCGATTTTCTTTTCTCACGCTTTTCTACACGATGTCCTGATATAATTTCAACATTTCAACAGTGATATATCATTTCACATTATCCAGCTCGAAACAATTACTTTCATAGTGACAAAATATCCATCGGCGTTTCTTTGGTACAATTGTCTTTATTTACAGAAGGAAGCGACAGAAAAAAAATGTAAGACGCCTCGGGAGCAATGTTTTTTTTTGTTTTTGAGGATGATTGAAATTGAAAATAAATAATCACAGAATGCGTAAACGTGGAATGGTATGAGAGCTATGGAAGTGCGATCCCAAAACGCAATGCACAAATATTTTTAAAATTATTTCAATCATAGTGATTGTGACTAGGAAATTTAAGACTCGACTAGTGTAATATCTCTAAATTATGTTTCGCAATCGTTGTAAAAAAATATTAACCGCTATAACCGCAGCCCGATAGGGTCCACTTATAAGTACATTTACAATTGATATGATTAATCGAAAATACATTTGTTCGAGTGCATAATCTTCGAAGTTTGTACTTAGAAGATTATTTTATTATTTGTTCTTACTTCTTTTTTGTTAATGCAAATTTTGGAATAATCTTAAGGGAAAACCATCGATGAACACTGGCTGATATGTAATGAATGATATGGTCGAAAAAATGTATTTGATGTGTCGACATTTGAATTACAATCCATAGATTTATATTGAAATGATAATTTTTTTTCATGTGTCACAAAATGTTAGATTTTCGAAATTTTTAATTAAATAAAATCAAGAAGATTAAAATTTTATTCGGGTAAATGTATTTTTATTTTAATTTAGAAATTGGTGGAAGAATGTTTAAAACGTTATATCGGCAGTGACACATGCTTTATCAAGAGACAATGACAGGATTTAGTAATCATGATATGAGCCTTTAGAATCAGCACAAAAACCATCAAATTTCCTCCTCCGCCTTTTCAGGTGCAATTTATATTTGTAGACACGTTGTTGAAGTTTATAAATATGAAAAATAATGCATACATTACATTTTTTATATTTGTACCAGAAAAATTAGAGTAAAGTTAACCATTTTTAATTCATTCACTGATAGTTGTAAAAAATTAGAAATATTTGTATTTAGAAATAAATAATAAACAACAATAAATAAAAATTGTACAACGAATAATCATTAAAATTTGTGCATAAAGCACTTTCACAAATTTTTAAATATTGACTAAACTAAAATACTAATGACTTAAATTCCCATGTACTCTGCTCGTAAAAATAGTTAAAATTACTATAAACATTTTTCTCGGTGAAAATTAAGACAGAAAACTTAAAACGTTGATGGAAATCAAAATGTCATATTATCACAGATAATTTTTAAGTACAAATTCAACAGAACATATTTGTTTTACAATTAAAATTTTTTTGTACTTGTTTTCTTCTTTTTCAATATTATTTTACATCTGAAATTTCATATGTTTTGATTGAGCTTTGTTATAATTCATATCTTTACAACCTGGAAATTTCAATATTCTATATATAAATATATTTCTTGTACCACTTTTTTTCTTCATATTTTTTACAAAGAAATTTGATGGTTTGAATTTAGTCAATTGATAAAACTGACTTTGTGAATCAAACGAGTTGACGACGTGAGTTTAATTGAAGTGACATTAATTGTGGTTTTAAACTCGGCGTAAAAATGTACCCAAAATGATTATCAGAAAAAAAAATTTATTCTGTACTTTTTATCATTCATCTTGAACCAAAGTGAGAATTAAAAAGGTTCTTTATTCTTGTACATTTTTTTGCACGAGATTATTCGCACAATTTTAATCAACCTTTACCCAACAAAATTTCATATTTTTCCCCAAAACGTGTAATTTGTAATGTTTAAATTTACAATTTGTTTTTTTTTTGTTTTACTTAGGTAAACATTCATTATTATAAAATAGTTTCAGGATTTCACGATAAACTTACAAGTTCGGTGCCAAGTGTACGTCGAACTCCGCGACTAGAAAAATAGCCAATCCCACCGATTTGTTTTCCTCATCTGTACAATCGACTTTCTTTTAAATTTCTCGACCACAAAAAGTTTCTTATTACAATACGAATTAAGATTTGCAATGCTCACTTTTAATTTATAAAGTACTTATGTTTGTTTTTTCATCTCTTGCGGTGTTACAGTCAATATTGATTAATCTTGGATCGGTTTTTATGTTACAGATCGAGCTGTCGAATTGACACAATTCTTACAAAACATGGTTTTCAAACTGAAGCATCGAGGAAAACTGGAACTTGACTTATAAATGGTAAGTATTAAAATAACATTATTCTCGCATCTTAATAGTACTCCGCACGAGTTGATGTCAACTTTTTTGTTGATATTTATAAAAGTCTTGGCGGACAGGTGCTTGGAAATGGGATAACCTAATGGAATGTCAATTTAGGTAGACAAAATCAAAGGCTGCTTTCAAATATGTGAAACGCAATTTACAACTTTCAGTTGACATTATTTTATCAGCAAGCTTATGTGTCGAAAGCATTAAAGCATAGAGATCTAGACTCGGGAAGCTGTTGCAGGGTTTCCGAAGCTTGACGCAACCGGCTGTCCACGTCGCCTGCGCTGTATCGGTGCGAGACTTTAGTCCTGCTACAACGATTCGAGCCATCCAAATCCTCGAGTTCCTTGAACGTCCCATGCCCTGAAATTAATCCGCTTTTATCAACAAAAAAATCGATAAGGAATAAGAATGATTCCTCTTAAATAAAAAAAAAAATTCCGTTGAGTAATGTTGATTGAAAAATTTAATTAAATAACAATTATAATGAAAAATCAATCTAAAGGAGAAGAAAAATTACAGTGTGGAAAAAAGGAAGATTTTTATTAGTGCGCAAAAAGCTTGTTATATTTGCAGAAATGAAAAAAAAAAAAAACGAGTATTCAAGTACCAGCTTGAGAAATAAATCCCTAAATCCGGTTCACTTGTGTCGGTTCCGACCATTTTTGAATTTATTTCTCCTAGAGCCTAGAAATGGAACAGAAAAGAAAAGACGAAAAAAACACTGAAACTAAAAATGTTCAAATCAATATGTAGGTGATTTTGTCGTGGAAATTTTCAAAGTGTCAGATCAAGAATGGGACGCGTACAATTTTCAAGTCTGATAATTTATTTAACATCAACTTGTTGGAAGCTTTCAAGGGGAACATCATAATTCTTCTCTCGTGGACGTGAAGTTTACGTGAAAAATAGTGCATCGTGTCACGGAAAGAGTAATAATAAAGATTACTCTTTGACATAGTGAATGAAAGTCGACAATCACGAGAGCAAAAAAAGTTTCGTCGCAAAATCAACGACATGTGAAATTATGTTTTTAATGAAAAATCCGAATTGCGAATTTCGATGGTCTTTATTCTCGGCAAAAAATGGCCCAAAACTTGATAAAAAGTCTTTTCATTAAGTTTCATCCGCCGGAAACGTTTGAATGATTCATATTGGTAAATGAAATGTGGCTGTGAAGATAATTTGCATCTGTTTTTAATGAGCGTACAAAATACACTATTGATTTGACACTTTTTTCACATGGCAAAAACAAAATCAGGAGGCATGCAGAAGCTTCAAAAATTCGATTCGAATCTTTATGAAATTAACCTGGAGATCGTGGGGTTGACCTCGAGGTACCGCTTCGGGTGGTGAAAAGTGGTTCGTATGGCGGTGGGGGTGGCGACGAGGGTGACGTCGGGGTCGTCAAGCTCGGCTGCAATACGAGGTCCGGACTAAGTCCTAAGATTGTCATGACTCGTTGCGGATTCTCGCGGATCCAATGCTCGATGCTCTCGGTGCTGAGGTTCGATGTCTGTGTTTTCGTCTGGGTGTCCAGTGCACTCCAAAACACAGCTTCTGCTGGATGCGACGAGCTTCTAGCTAAAGAGGCACAAACTTGCGGCGTGGGCGTGGAAAAGTTCGGATTGCTTTGCGGGGACGTTGACATCATCTGAATGATTTGAATGGCATGTCGTACCTGAAATGTAACATCCAAATTTTCATTACCAATAATATTCATTTAAATTTCTTAATAAAAAAAAACAAAAAACAAACAGTGCTTGATAGAAATGGTAGCTGAATAAGTTAAAATCATAAAAATAGTTGTGTGAAAAGCTGATTGATGGAATTAAAAAAAAAATGTCTGTACGATCCTGAATGGATGTTTATTTTTAGCATTTTGATTTGCTAAGCCTTCGCGCAAGTTTACCACGGAAGACGTACAAAATTATAAAACTTAAACTTGAAGTTTGCAAAACGTTTGAAGGTTCTTCGACAACATTTTGCTGAAACAATTTCCGGCCACCTGCTCTCTGATGCAACACAGAGGGCTTACACGCATCTATTTTAATCATAGTCAAAGTTATAATTAACCGTAGCTAATTGTTTCGATAAGGTTAATTTTGACGATATTTCTAATTATTAAGAATTGTTTACACAAATTATTGTTTCTTTCTCGAAGTTTGATAGTTGAAAAATCATTGGCAAGTTATAATGAGTGCTTTGAGAGGTAGACGAAGAAGAAGAAGAAAAAAAAGAACCCACTTCCGAGCTCAAAGCCGCAAAGTCTTGATGCAGAGTCGTGAAATGAGTGTCGAGTCTCTCGGCTGAGCCATGATAATGTTCCTCGGTTTTGTCGAGTGCAAACTGCGCCCTTCCTCGCAGATGCCTGTAAGATCAAACTTGTTTAGTCGCGAGTTCAAAAAGAACATAATTTTTTTAATATTCTTTCTCGTGGGATGAAAACTTGAAAGTTCACCTGAATTTAGCATGCCTTGGGCTTGCGTGCAACGATCTGGAAGGTGACAACGCAGCAGTCTCGTTATCAGCGACGTTTTCATCGTCTTCACTTATTGACGGCAGAATCTGAGAGGGCCCTCCATTCATATCGGAATCTTGCTGCAAGCGACAAGGAAAAATACAATTTAAAGTTTCAAATTCAAACTCAATTTTTTCAATGTTTAAACTTTTATTTCAATTTCGAATGAAACGTCTAGAAATTTAGCAATTGAAATATAAAATTGCTATTAATTTTAAACGATTAAAAAATTTATCTACCTCTGCCTCATAGCCTTCGCGCAAATTGTAAGTTAAGTCATGCTGAATGTCGTGAGCAAATTGTTTTTGAAATTCGGGATACATTCGCAAAACCTCGACCAGGCCCTGAATATTGACGCATTTCAAGTCACAATAAGTGAGGGCTTTGACGTCGCAACTAGACTTGGCGATAACGTCCGAGGTACCAGTCAATTGACCCCCATTGCAGCTATGCTCCAAGTAACAGTTTATGTCACACCCAATCAAATCGCCCTTACCTAAAAAGAAAAAAAAACTAAATCCATAAAAAAAAAAAAAAAAAAAACAAAAAACAATTCACAAAGCCAATTTACCAAGTCGATTCAATTTTCAAAATTCAATTATCGAGATTCAATTCTCTTTGTGTATTAAATTTTCTGTTTTTTTTTTTTTTTTTTGGGGGCTGGGTATTCGGATGGAACATTGAATTTTTCTATTGAAACCACAAATCAAATTTGTCGTTCCGCATAAAATTCTGATCAATATTGAGAATAGATGTTTGTGATGCTTAAACGGAGGGTGAAGTATTGAATCAACTGGCGCAAAGTCTGAAGTTGATATCGAGTTTGAAAAATGGTCGATAATATTTGAGATAGTCTTGAGGGTAGGAAATGATCTAGTTTATGAATTACCTAAGATGGCAACGACCATGCCTTCTTGTACGACTTCCATCGAGCCGTTGCAAAGGTAGTAGATGTACGAAAGAGCGTCTCCTTTGTGAATGAGAAACTCGCCAGGCGCACAAAAGTTGTTGCGTATGTGCAGCGATAACAGTTTCAGACACCCTTGCGAAGCCGAGTAGAATATCGGCAGGTGCAAGATCTCGCGGTGCAGGTGCATCGACACGTCACCTCGCAACTCCTCCGGAAATTCTTTCAGAGCCTGCAATCAAAATTAGTGATCAATCAAAAAAAGGAAAATTAATTAAATTAAATTAAACTAATAAAGTAAAATTGAATAAATTAAAAAAAAAATCTTTTTTATTTATATTTATATTTTATATTATTTATATACAGAAATAGTAAACAAAAATACTAATGCTTATTCAATTTGAATTAATCTGGACTTAATTTCATATTCAAAAGCCAACGATTGAATACTGATGGTGATAAATAATTAATTAGAAGATTTAACTTAATTAATGATAAAAGTTGGCTTGATTAAATGAATTGTTTACCTCGTGTACGTCCATGCCATGGTTGAGCGACCACATAGTTTGAAAATAGTCCTGCATCCTCTGTTTGAGTTCATCTGGTATCTGATGCAGCACGAGAAAATCCTTTAGGTCTCGCAATTTAGTCTGATACAAAGACCTTCTCGAGTACATTCGTTGGATAATAGCAGTAACGTTACCGAAAACCACCGCGTGCATCAGAGCTGCGAACATGAACATGATCGAATAAAGAGAGCCGCAGAAAGAAGCGGTATAAGCGGAATAAGCCGGAGTTATATCGTGATTGGCAAAAAACTTACCACCCACGAGCATCACCAGAATGCAGAAAACCTTTTCCGGGATTGTGTTGGCGGAAACGTTACCGAATCCGACGGAAGTTAGACTGCTGCATGTGAAATATAACGCAGTAACATAACTCTCTGTGCGCGACACATTCCCAACTGGTATTTTAAGTCTATCGGCTAACGAGTGAATCCAACCTGAAATATTTGCCAGTTTTTTATATAAATTTTTTTTTTTAATTATTTATTATAAATATATTGAATCTAAATCAATTGCAATTAATCATGTCAGTTCAAATGAGATTAACGCCAAATTGAAGAATGAAACAAAATGAAAAGAAGGAAATGATAGAAGTGAATGTGGTATTATTAAGACGAGGGGAATTTCAGGTGCTTGTGGATCTGTTAGGAAATTAATTTAACAACGTCTAGCTGGAAAATCAGTATCGGGGAAAAATAAGCCCGAGGGAAACAAGAGTAGCGAAACGCACATGATGGAAGTCACAATAAAGCTCCGGGTCGAGTTTTGTTTGTTTCATTTGCAATTCGTGCGATGCAAAGTTTAGAGGCGATGCATGCGGAATTAAGCTCTTTCGTTTTAATATCGACTGACGTGGATAAAGCATCCAATTCGTCCAACTGATTAAAGAACCCGGGCCTTTTATATTTTCACTTGTACACTCAAATTTAACACTTTTTTCTCCTAAATTACAATTCGTCCACGTGATCAAAAATTAAAACTCACTGAAATTTAATTCAAATTGAAACAGTTTCTAAAGAATGATAAGAAGAAGAATAAAAAATAATATTTCCCATTTTTACTGGCCAAATAAAAAGTGCAGATTTCAACTCGTAAACTCGTCTTGTAAAGTTTTACTCACAAGATAAAAGGTGCATTCTAAAATGTTGCAAAGATTGTTGCAGCTTTATTTCATGGAATAAAACATTGTTCTTTGGAACATTTTTAAAGCGATATGGATGTGTGAAATAACAATTTTAAATTAAATTAAATGAAAGAAAAACATTGGTAGTTTTTATTGGGGAATGATAAATAATTGATAAGAGGGAGCACTCACCGAGATCCCAATCATTGCTGTTACTCAGCTTCTCCTTTTCGGCGATAACGTACCAGATACACGCCAGCCAATGAGCTACCAATGTAAATATTAACATTAAAAGAGTCAATATTATAGCGCTGTATTGCGAGTATCGGTCTACTTTTTGGAATAGACGTACGAGTCTGAGCAATCTAGTGAGCTTCACGAGGTGAATGTGGCTGTGCCCGGCCTCCTGCGAACCAGAAAGAATCTACCATTAAATAGTTTTTGTGTGTTCACATTCAGGTCTTAAGTCTAAGTTATATATTTTATGCCAAAATCATAATATAATTCAACACTTTCGTTAATTTTTCTTATCGGTAAATTATGTTATTCCAACGAGAATTTTAATTCGGAGAATGTTATATTGTTTTTATTTATTTGTTAACAAGTTAATTTAATGTTTGAGGGCAAAAACGAAAATGGTGCAATGGGGTCTTTCAAAAGGTTTCAGGCACGTTTTCCAATGGCTTTTGTATCAGCTATTTCGATTCCCTTGGACATTTTGCAAATCCAACAACCATCTGGATTCAAATATTAAGCGCTCTCTAAATGGGAAAGGGAGCTTTGATAACGTAAACGATACATGCTTAGAAACGTAATCAGTCAAATTCAGTCGAAATTATAATTGAATCAAAATTAATAATTCAAATTGTTCCACTTTGGAACAAGACATTGAGTTATTTCTAGTAGCCATGAACAATTAATAATAATATCAGTTGTAAGATGAACTTAATTTTGTTCGTTCTTTTGATTCAGTGGCTCAAATTAATGGTTGTTCTTAAAAAAGAAGAAAAAATGGATACCATCAGATTAATATCGCAGTTTCAAATTATAACATTCGGGCTGATTATATAGTTAACACGAGTTACAATCAAAGTTTGCAACTACTTTCCAAGTGTATACCAAATAGCTGTGCTATACTATGTTGAGCGTGTTTAACGATGAGAAACGCGTTTTCAATTTTGTGATTTGTAAATGGTATAAAGTTCTATTATAGTTTTCTTTTTAGTTTCGGTTCAACGCATTCATAAATTGTTTACAACTTGAAATTATTCGGCGTTGGAAATAAAGATGTATAATTGAGTTTAAATTGTTTTTCTTTTGTTTAAAAATTGAAGATACATTTGTTGAGACTATGTAATGTGGTTATCCCAAGCCGGGTATTTCTAGAGGGCGTCTTTCACGCTCCTATTACTATGCTTTTATTGTAAACAAAGGTACCAGGGGTAGATAGGTGAAAGGTCTCAGAAATAAAGTCTGGAGGGAATCGAAGAGGGACGGTACGATAGGGAAAAAAAGTATAAGATCTATATTCTCGCGTTACGCGAAAGAAACTCCAAAATATAACATTTCAAGACGAATGAAAGAGAAAATTAAACAAAAAAACATATATATAAAGTTCATTTTTCAAACTGGTTCAAATTTTGAATATACTCTTATCGCAACAAAGTCAGTCTAAAAAATTGTAACACTAAACTTAGTCAGAGGTACGCGAAGGTCGTTTATCATGCTTTGGGAATTTCCATTATTATTAATCCTTCCTGACATAAAAATGTTCGCAAAATTATACAAGACGTGAGCCAAAACAACGTTAATGATGAAATTCATTATTCATCTTTCTTGATCATCTTGGTTGATCAAGTTTCGGTGAAATTGCTAATCGATAACAAAAATATGCTGCAGAAACATTTATTACAAATCGTATTTGGCTTATATTAATTTTTAAAAAGAACCATACTTGATGAACGAAGAATAATTTTAATATCAAGTCGAACCGTTTAGTTTTGAACTTGACTTTTTAATTGTTTGTTAAATTGCTTTTTGGTTTCAGTCGTAATCTACGTGGGAAATTCGGAAGCCGCAAAGAAGTGTTTCGCATCATAAAATGTGAGTAAGTTTAAGCATTTAAATCGTACGACTTTTTCTTGGTTCAGCTGAAATTATGTCAATACTAAAAACCACTTACTGTTAAGTTAAATAAACCGTCCGTGGTATTTTACTGCTATCTATACAAATTTAAGAGAACTATGTTGCATCGGAATTTGTAAATGGGATATCGAGCGGTCGATAGAATCCAGGTACTTTTAATATGATACGAGTTTTCGTACTCCAATTCCAGCACTGTTTACGTTAAATATTTCATCTTGGATATAATCAGGGATTGAAAAGGTTTTTCAGTCCTTTGTTCTTCATTTTTCTAACAACCAATTTAACTCTATTATAAAATCGAAATGTTTTGGTAAAACATATTCAAATGTTGTTTTCGAGGGTCGTTTTTCTTTTCTAGGGGAAAAATTGAAAAATAATAATAATAAAAATTTCAATTTAAATGAAAATCTCTAAAAAGCGCAAATCAAATTATGCAATAATTTATTATTCAGTTTTTTTTGTATTCTACAAAGTAAACAAAAAGTGGCTTTAAATTTACAGGTATATTTTTAGGTAAATTTGATTTTACACTGTTTTAGAATTCTACAAAAATTTTTTCGAGTTTATTGAATTTATCAAACAATAACGAGTTGTCTACCAAGTCAAGATATAATGAGTTTCGTAAAATTGTTTTGTTCGTGTTTTTATTTCTTTGTTCCATAGAGAGATATTTTTTTTTTGATCTTCAGAGAAATTTGTATTATTTTATTCCCTGAATTGATTGAAACGACAAAGGAAAAAAGTCGTCGTTCGAATTTCAATTCAATTCAGCAAAATTTAATTTCCTCTGGTCTTCTTCATCCGGAATTATAAAATCAATGGAATGATTATAATTAGTTTGCTTTTTGATTAAAACAATATCTTCTCCTGATATATACTGATGTGTGAAAATAATGAATACAAAAGAGATATTTATTGGCGATTTTATGCTGTTTAAAATGCTTTTGACGGTTAAAATGTTAGAATGAGAATTATTCGAATGAATAATTATAAAATACAGGAAAAAAAATGTTGCACATAAATTTAGAAACATGAATGATTTTTTTTTACAAAAAAAGTTGATTATTTGTACATTGAAATTCGGTCAGACAGGTGTCGGATTCGAGTTCAAAGATTATTCTGTACGATATGACTTAATTTGAACTTTTGTAATGATTCCCTGGGTAAAAGTTTAATGGTTCCGTCCATTGGAAAATTGTGCAATCGCGCGAGTAAAAAGTGTGCGGCGATATTTAATTGTTTGGCATAATGGGATTATAAGTTTGACGAGAAAACACTCACCTCGCCACTGTAAACGTCGGATGCGGAAAGTAAATCAAATGGTAGGGCGGCAACGACATCGACTAGAAACCAACTTTTTACATAATTGAGTGCTATGCTCTTGCCGGTGCTTACGACTTCTCCTTTTTTATTCACATAAGTCGTTCGAAAGTTGAAAACAATGTCTGGAAATCACGAAATCGTCTAATTTATTTGTTTTACCTTAAATTTCTTATAACTATGTATTAGCAAAAAAGAAAATCAAATTCTAAATACATAAATCTATTCAATTAAAATGCAATGTTTTTAATTAAAAATACGATTGTTTTTTTCATTGAAAAAGCACTTTTTTAAATATGCGAGAAAAGATCTTTGTATAAACAAAAAGTGTATAGGAGCTGTAAAAAATTAACTCATGAAAAAGTTTCTTTAGAATAAATTTACGTTGGTAATTTGCAACTTGGAGTAATTAAACAGCCAGCTTTCTATTGCAGTTAATATTCTTATAAATTTTTTTTCATGAGACATAATGAGGTGTTTGCTCAGTTAGGATGTGTGAAATTATAATACGGCTATAATTTTTTGTTAAACTAAAAATGCTGCACTAATTTGCAGCGAGCAAGCAAATTTTGTATGAAATAATGATAATAATTTTATAATGTTGCATAAAATGTGAACGAACTCTTGTATTTACCTCCGATAAAAATTAATTCAACGACGATGTCACTTAGCATCGTAGGCCTATCGATATTGATAAAACTCGCGTTATAAGGTACTACAACTGCTACGTAGAATGTAGCTATAAGGATCAGCCAATCCCAACAAGTTTTAAATCCTCCGTAATGGCTCAGGATGAATTGAGATTTTTTTATGCTGGTTGTTTTATACTCAGGAAGAGGCGTTTGCGTCGAGTGAAGAAGAGCCTGGAAACAAAACGATAGAACCGAATGATTAAAGTGCAAAAGAGTCATCAAATAATTATAATGTACATTAATTTAAGATAAAACAATTGAAAGGAGGTCGAATTTTATTGATTGTAACTTGACATTTTTAATGTGGCTTTTGAGGCAGATCGATTAAGTGAATTCAGTAAAGGCTTCTGTTTCCGGGGAACAGTTCGCACACACGCCACCTGACTTTACCAGGGATCTTTCGTTCTCGTGCTGTTTACATAATTTCGCCCATGTGAGCGAGCTATCAAATACCCAGAACAAGCACTCGATGTCTTTGATCAGTCGAGCTACTTTTAATTCTGACTTTTATTGTACCTATGCTCTACATCTCAAAAGACCTTTTTTTTCTTTTGCGTTTAAAAAATAAGCACATCTTTTGTTGAAATAATAGTAGACAAATATCAAATTAAAAATATGCTTTGAACCCTTTCCAATTTGTGCACTTTCTTTTCGTTGAAATTAATTTTTTGAGAAAAATGTAGTTATTCTGTGGAGAAAAAAAATGTAATTACCGAGTGAGCAATTTGAGTTATTAGAATTCGTTGTGAATTAGTTATTAAAACTGTTAATATATTTAACTCGGTAGTCACTTGAATTCTAACGAAAATTGTCTTAATAACGTCGGGAATTAATATTATGGATTTGGGTTAAACTTTTTGCTTACTCCCCAAGTATATTTTCATTTATTTATCACGAGTTAGCGAAACCAAAAGTGAATTTTCAAATATAATTTTTCATTTCATTTATGAAAGAAATTTGCAAACATCTCTCAAATAAGGATGGTAATGAAATTGCAACGAAATCGTGGAAATGATGATGCTTGACCGGAAACAAGAAAAGTTTGGCCGGACTCAAAGTCCTCTCGATGAAGCGAAACATAATCTGCGAACTTTGAGTTTGGTAATATTGTCAAAGTTGGAACCCCATTTTTTGGGTAAATATATTTGATTTCTCAAGAGGCTAAATAAGCGCGCTTTGAGAAAGGCCTCCAATCTGAATGGATCCCCGCTGAATGAGAGCTTCCATTTGCCTTAATAAAGAAAAACTCTTAAGGGATTTTCGTGAGACGCGGCTGCGCTTTTTTTTCCTCCTCATCAATTTTGTCCGCAGTCATAAATCCTCAAGCAAAAATGTAAATGTGGTCGCGTGAAACTAATCGTACATCATTTCAAAGCCGTCCAGACGAGACAAAAAATAAAACACAATCCATTAAACTTTCAACACTTCTCCCAATTTTTTTTACTCTCTTCATCAGGATTAACTTTTCTGAAAGTATTTTTATTTATTTTCATTCAAAAAAAAAAAAAAAAAAAAAAAAAAAAAAAAAAAAAAAAAAAAATTTTTAAAAAAAAAAAAAAAAAAAAAAATAAAAAAAAAAAAGAATTAATTTATAACGTGTTCAGATTGAAATTATTTATTTTTCAGAAAATTCTAATTAAGTAATCTTATAAAGAAAGTCGTTAAAAAAATGTTGAATCCTTTGAGCTCAGAGTTTGTTCATGTTTGTTAATTCAGTTATTTAAAATTTGTTTGAGTTATGATCCCGAATTAACCCATTGTGGATAGAGATTTGGAGAAGTGCATGCATATTGTTCAGATAATTCGCTTTCATAAGTCGCTCTTGATTTAATAGGCCTGTGACCTTAATCTCAAAATACCTGCAGGATGCGCAACATTGTAAATTGTGTTATTTGTGAGGGTAAGAAGCGACGGTTAATTGAATTATTAGTTCCCTCATATTCTCTTGACTGGAGTGGTGTCACAAATTTTGATTGCACCGCATGCCCTCGAATACACTTGAACCGATTGCAATCGCACATCAACTACTAGATGCTTTGTTTTCAAATTTCAATTCACAAACTGAATGAAAAATGGTTGAAAAAAAATTGAATCTCTCAAATCCTTACATTGTTCAGTTTGAGCTTATGTTTGCTTTCTGGTTTGTAATGACCAGATAGTTGATACAAAACTGCCCTACTTCTTCTTCTTCCAGATCTCATTGCTGCTTCGATATCAGCATTTTCGTCTGGATCTGAAACATGAATTATATAATAATTTAGATGAATTAAATTTTCAAGTGTATTTTAATATCAATATTAGTGGAATACATGAATTGGCTCATACTATCGATAAGTATGGAAAAAATAAAATCGATATGAATCGTCGTATTGACCTAAAAATGTCCCTATCAGGGTTTGATCAAAGTTCATGAACCGTGAGTTAGGTCCGGCTCATTTACGCGAATCGATCGGGACGATGATATCGGGGCGTCGTTTGTGCGCTTGTAACGTAAAACTGAGCTCAGACTAAGCTTCGACAAATCTCGGCGAGCTTTGACGCGGTTCGCTACAACTGTGGAGCCAAAGCTTGAAAGTAGTCTCAAATCCGAAACGCTGATGTTACAAAGCGATAAAACAGCGCTGAATTGAAACTCTGTCGAATATCCCTAACAATTTCTTTGAACATTCGCGAACACACTTCTACAGGAAATTGTATCGAAAATTATCAATCACTTTTCATATTGATTTTTCAACCTCTAGGATGAGATTGGGGCTTAATTATTCTTCAGTCACTTCGATTGCTAAATAAAAGAACATTTTTAATTTAAATTTCTGATTGCAAATAAGGAAGTTTGGTGGCTATGTTGAAAGCAAGCTTAAACAATCTTTCAATTCGAAACAAATCTCAAAGTTTGTAACTTGGGTTCTGATCTGATTATTAATTTAAATTAATGGAATAAATTTAATCATGACAAGGCTGTTAACAAGTGATCATTTCAGGCGTTGAGAACTTGATCCGTAACGTCAGCGACGTGACGTTTAATCGAGTTTAAGAATATCTTC
Organism: Trissolcus brochymenae; assembly: GCA_030523145.1. NCBI lineage: Eukaryota > Metazoa > Arthropoda > Insecta > Hymenoptera > Scelionidae > Trissolcus > Trissolcus brochymenae. The sequence continues at coordinate 26,856 of JAQQRF010000435.1, forward strand.
TGCAACAAACCAATTACACATCGATGCGAGTAATTGGCATGTAATGTGCCCCAGACTTGTAATCTGTTTTTGATGCTAGAGTTAAGGAACGCGATAAAACTTGCGAGATTTAATTATGAGTGGATTTCAGGTTCACTATACAGAAATGGCGCTTCACGCGCTCTTAACAGTAATTGGAATATTAATCGGATATAAACTGATGTAACAATCTGAAAAATTGTTCAAACAATTTACAATCATGAGCAGCAAATTCTACATCTAAAATAGTTTTCAAATAAATTTACATCATTTTCTAATTAATACATAATAATTTACAGTATTATACCTTTGAAAATAATTCTTTATTTATTTTTAAAGGTGTATTTTGAATTTTGTTTGAAATCATTTTTTTTTCGTAAAGTTGAATGCTTTTGTATTAAACAGGAGCGTAGATTGTTTTAAACGACAGTATCGATTTCGTGCAATTAAAAAATTTTTTCATAGAAAACCAATTAGTCGAGTGCATATTATTTTTCTTATGCAATTATTTCTGCTGGAACTTTATGTATGCATCAAATAAAAATATTGTTTCAGTTTTAATTGAAGGTAATGCATACAGTAACCTCCCATGGAAGGTCACTGTTTTGTTGATAGTTTAACAATTTATTGCAACGTTGTTGAATCTATTTTATGTAAATCAGTTTCAATCGGCATTTATTTATTACGGTTGAATCACTTCGTTTTCAACATCTTCACGGAAATTTGGAAATTGAATTTTCACGAACTTATTTGAAAAACTATGAAATGTGGATTTTGACAAGTTTTTAAAACTCCGTAAAAGAAACTTCTCAAGGGATGTTTTTTGACTTGCAAAGTTTACAAAAAAATATTAAACAATTTAGTTTAATTTTTTTTTCTAACTTTGTAAACAATTATTTATGAAACAAAGGTTTATGTTAATCGACATACAAATTTGTATATTTTTGTTGGTTTTACCTATATCACGTAATGAATTTTGTGAACCCCTGCTTTCCGTGATATCCTTATGTGATGCCAGGAACAAGACGACATCACCGTTTTCGTTTTTGATTGGCACAATGTCAAGTAGGCAGTTGAACGCGCACCCTGAAAAATGTATAAACATGTTATCTCTTTTATTATTTAAAATTTGTATTCATAAAATAATGTATTCATAAATATCAATATAACCATTTACAATTTGTGTAAAATGAATGATTATATTAATATAAATTGGAGACGAAATAAATTAACTTCAAATTTTGTTATCAATTCGATGACCATGCATAAATTTTCATGACTTGTCATAATTGAAATTGATCTGCTTCAATGCAAACTAAATTTAATTTGAGTTTGATTTTAAATCTACAACGTTCGGAGAAAATTATAATAGAAATTAAATTAAATATTTAGGGATATTCTGGGCCCTAAAGACAATGTTGTTGACACAGTTAATTTCGAGCGAGCTTTCAATTGATTGATGTCAATCTATGTTGGAAAATCAAGCGATAGGTGAATTTTATGAAATTATTGTCATCTGAATCGTTTCCAATACCACATAATTTTTAATAAATTTAATTCAATTGTTTAATATTGACTTTGTCAACAATTTTGTTTGTTCACGTTTTAGTTTAGATTAAAAAGTGTCCAATTAAATATAGGAATAATCAAATGTGAATTAAAACTCGCAAAAAGTTATTTCAGTACTGTAAACAATATATTATTTTTATTTTTCATTTTGTCAAGGCAAAACTTTTTAATTAGTATTATATACGTATGCCAAGCTCGGCGTAGGAAAAGTTTCTTCCATAACGTCTCGTTGTTTTCTTCAAAAGATAACTTATTTTCTTTGGCGATATGACTTTCATATCAAAAGAATATTAACTCAAAAATGAGAAGAATAAAAATTGATAGGGTTTCAACTTTGACACAGCTTGGGTGGAATCAATGAACTTCAATTCATGAGATGTTTTATTTTAATTTGCATTCCAATCGCTTTGAAAGATGACGAATGTAAATTATATATTTAATGTTTACTGAAACATAAGTTTTCTTTCGGTCTCAGATAGAATTACAAGAGAAAATATTCTGACCTACGAATTTAAATGTGAAATTCTAGATGAAAAATTGAACAATTTGTGAGTAAAAATTTTTTTTATATCCAGTAAAAAAAAAAAAAAAAAAATTCAAGAAAATTTGTTTTCAATTAAATGATTCTAAAATTTTTCATGTCATTGACCGTGGATCGTTCCCCTCATTGACCCTCAAAAATCTTAATCAATGCCTTGACACATTATTGAAAATTGTTTCTCTTACATTAATCAGTCAATTTTGATACGTTGAAATCTATGCACCATTTAATTCTGGGTAAGAAAGCTACCCTCACCGTATTATATATTATTTACAATCGTCCCATTAATTGTCCTACAAATTCATTTGATCCGACTAATGTTGTTTTAGTATCATAATAAATTTTACTTATTGTTGCTTCTCTGTCATCAAAAATTGAACCGATTTATTTTTTAATCATCGCGAGGAATATACATCTAAAATGAAAATAGTTCCTATTTTTTACCGTTCCAATGATTTGAGCGAAAATGTCAAAAATAAATATCTTATGACAATGAACCCAAATGATTTTTTGCCTTGCTGTCTGATAGATGTAATTATTTGTAGACCTTTTTTTGTCTAAACAAGACCAACGACCTTTCTCGCATTTAATTTTTTTCGGTAGGAATTGCTAGTTTAATTAACGTTGAAATGCTGAAAACAAAGAAAAAGAAAAGGAAAGAATAGAACAAAAAAGGTGTGTGATATCTTACCATCTTTTTTATAAAACGTGACTTCCAATTTAAGCTCTGTTTTGCTTTCAAGGCTTTTTTCGATCTTCGCCTTGTCCTCCTCCTTTGTGTCGGGACCATAGAGAAATTTGCACGCGCAGCCCTTCTGCATAATTTGGGCGCGCGCAAATCCTGTCAGCTCGCAGAATCCATCGGAACAATAAACGATTGGGTAAATGGTAGGTACCTGAGCGTTACCCAGGACAAAATTGCTATCTGCAACAAAAAGCGTTTCAGCGACGATTAAAACCGGTCGTTTTGCCACCACAAAATCAATAAACAGCCACACACGCAAACTTATTATTACCCCGTGGTTTCATCCATTTAATCATAACATTTTCATCACTATGTTATTTCAGAGACAATTTCTATCTTTCTAACTTAGTTTTTGTCATTTTAATTGAATTCCTTGGAACATTTTCTGTCGTCAAATTTTGCATCCAATAAAATTTCAGATGAAAAGTTTCTGTTTAAACAACATACTTTTTTTTTTTTTTTTTAATGGGAAATGACTTTTTGACCCGACATTTTTGTTATAAATTTATTGGTCTCTGAGAGGTGATTTTGAAGTTTCATCTGAACGATCGGCCACTTTGAGTTTTGGGATTAATTAATCATCTGCAGCTGGCTGAGAGAGCTTGAAATAAATACATTGAACGTGTTACAGTGACGAGAATGGTTTTTCAATAACGAGTGTATTAATCTGAATGCATTGGGGCTCTGTTTAATTTTGATAAATTTTAATAGCTGGCTTAGCTGGCACATAATGAGGATAACCATTAGCTTGATCAATGCATGGTTGGTACTTTTGATGGCTCCATAAATTAAACAACACGATTTTACTCCGAGTCAAAAATTTCAAAATCATTTGACATGCACTAAAACAAACTCTGAATTTTAAACTATCCACCAATTGAATTACAAATTTGATTGAAAATGAAAATAAAAATTAGTGCAATTTAAAATAAACTTTTTGTTGAATAAAATAATTTCCTAAACCAATAAAACTCCCTAAATACAATTCAATATTTATATGGAAATCAATGAAAATTCATTTTGGTTCAAAGAAAATCGTTTTTGAATTTTAGTTCTTAGATTGTATTTTGTTTCATAGGGGGATGGTGTGAAATTTAAAACTTTATGGTTTTAAATACTTGATAAATACTCGTGTGTAGTGCAATTGTTATGATAATGGCTTGCTCTCGTTTGTGCAAAGTGACACGAACTTCGTACGGTCGACCCATGTGCTGTCGACAAATCGATCGTGCGCGTTTGCCATAAAAGTTTTGTCGCAAAACTTACACTGCGATGGTTCATTTCAAAATACAACTTCAGTATATATAGTTAAAATTAGAAGAAGGAGAAGAAAAATGTCTCAAGCGATTCACAAAAAATATGAAAAAAGATGAAAAATATTCTTTTGTTGGTATGAAAATGAACATTTTTCAAGATATACAAACAAAAGGTATAATTATGTTCTATGGTCTTTTTCAGAAATCCAGATTTATCGTTTTAATGAATCATTAGTTTTTTGTTCGATTGTAAGAATCGAACTTCAATTCATAATTCTGGAGGTGAAAAAGTTTTATTGTACACATCGCGACGTTGACTTTCGTATCATTTTGTTTGTCTTTGGGAAAGCGTGAGAGATTCGCCTATTGAACTTGATAGTGCGTTTAATTTATCCGCGTTTAATACGTTAAATGAAGCTTTGTCCTATTTATTCTTCTACGATTATAAAGTGTATTTACACCCTTGAAAATACTCGCTTTCTGTAGTTCCGTGAAATACGATTTGTGATACTAATTTTACGAAAATGAAATTAGGATTAGTGATTTTCAACGAAACATCAATCAAATACAGAAATAAAATTTATTAAAATATTTCGATATTTCAACTCATTCCAAACTGAAGGGTAGCAAAATCAATGTTTGATTTTTCAAAACAATTTTTAATAAGAGTTTTTCGTAAAAAAAAAAAAAAAATTCACATGTGCGCACTTTAAATACAAAGTTTCGATTCGATACAGTTGACATTTCCAAAAGGATGGAGTTTTTTCCTTTGGGGAAAAAAGTTGGTTTAATTAAAAACACAAAAACAATCAAAACTTTTCGAAAAAGAGAAAGAAATTTGTAAAAGCAATCCTAAAGTTTCAATTTGCAAAATTGTACAATCCTAAACATTGTAACATCAAAAAAAGGAAAAAAATATCATAAAAGTTAACTAGTGAACTGATTTTGTCTCATGGATTTCAACAAATTTATTAAAAAATTTAAACGCGATTTTCTTCCTTGGTTATCATTTTTTTTTCTGCCTCCACACGTCTTGGTACTTTTCATTCCTGACCTCATTTCGAGCTAATAAGATAAAATGATTAACTCGGAATATTCTCGGTCTAAAAGCTAGAAATTAAAATTCACTTAAAGTGTTATTTTGGAGTCAAATTTAATTAACGAGTGCAACAAAAATGCATTAAAAAAATTATCTCATTCAAAAGGATAGAGAGAGAGAGAGAGAGTTGTAGAGACCTGCAAATACAAATACACAAATTTAATTCAAATTTCTTTGACCGTAACGCAGTTCTCATTTAAGTTCATATCCGAGTAAAATTCTGTGCTTCTCTAGAGCGGTTCTAGGGGCTTCAAATATTCTCCGCCGTTATAATTAGAATGCTTGAATTTTTGTATCCCCTCTGAGAATTAAGTTCAAAATCTCCTTTGTTGCATTATTCCTTATGAAAAAAAAGAAACATTCTAGAATTTAATATTGTCTCTAGCTTAAAGCACAAATGTGTACCATCTGCTTCAGGTGTAAGAGATCCAAGATACGCTATCAGCATGTCATCCGATAGCGGTGTTGAAAAGCGAACCACACTCGCGTGCGACTCTTTTTTTTTTATTCTCGCACGGATTGTGTCATTATGTCGCGCAAATATTTTCAGAGTTAATTATCATTCGCGTGCACGTATTCGTCCGCGGCTCTTAATTATGCGCTATTTTCCGTTTCGCCATCAGATTTACATTTAAAAATGCAACTCTTGAATTTATACAACGGAAGAAAAAAAAATATAAATACAAATAAAATTAAAAGCAGAAAAATAAAAGAAAAACAAGAAGTTTGACGTGAAATTTATCGTCATCGTGACTAGAATTAAACCTCGTTAAACTCCGGGACGAATTCGTGCAAATAATTAATATCATAAAACACGACGAGGAGTTGATCAATGATGCAAACTGAGGACATCGGGCACGATGCATTAAAAATTACCATGTTTAATTCGTTTGACAAAACTATCATTTTATAAATGCATTAGCGATCGTCGTTATCCCTTTTTCTCGCCCAGTAAAAAAATGAATTTTAACTTGAAAGTATGCGTGGAGTTGGAAGAAACTGAAACTGAGTTTCTGAAGTAATTTCTGTTGTTTATAATTGAGAGATAAAAAAATCACGATAGGTATAATAGTCATTTCACGCGACAATGTCTTTTTGTAAAAAATCGAAGAGAAAAAAGAGAATAAAAAAGTACTTGATTTCTTTTTGCATAATAAAAAATAGAGTTCATAATCTAAGCGGGCAGTTTTTTACCCTTTAAAAAAAAGAACCTTATGGCTGAGAGATTTGAAGCGCTTCTTCTCGTATGGCTGTCAATGAAATGGCGTTAAGCCGTGCACTTATAAATAAAAAATGTTCCCGGCATAATCGATGGCGGATAATTGCCGTTGGCTTTTTTATATTTTCATAAAATTCGTTCACCATAAAAAAAGATCTCACCGGCCTCGTCTTTATTTATAGTCACATCTTTACTCTTCATTTATTTATTAAATTATTTCTTTTCAGCGTAGAAAAAGCAAAATTTTTCTGCACCGGATAAAAAAAAGGAAACGATATTAAAGTTGGAAAGTAAAAAAAATGCAACATATTTCACGTTGGTTTTCAATTGCCCTACGTGTATCCTTAAATTTTTGTTACTCTCTTGAACATTTAATTAAACTTCAATAAAATAAAATTAAAGTGCAGTTAAAATGCTGCGAACCAGTTAATTTCCAACCAAGTTGTATCAATTGTTCGCTTTTGTATTGTGAATTCAACTGAGCTGGAGAAAACAGGGCGAAGGCGTAAGACGCTCACTCGAGTAAATTAGAAATGTTGGATGCTGACAGAACAATGTATTGATTAGCCGTGCATGTGTTACACTGCATCCTCTGTTATCCAAACTTTTGAACGATATTTTTGTTCGCAAAACTTTCTTAGTTTTCATACTGAATTTGAGCAATGCCATTATCATGAAAGAAAAATCTTTCTCTTTGTAGAGAATATATATTTTGATGAAAGTTAGAAAACGATGTTTTGAAAAAAGTTGGCTGAACAATGTTGGTTAATGTTATTGAACCAATTTAGTTGAAAAAGACGGAATTGTAAATAATGTGAGTCTGATCGAATTTAAATTAGGTCGAGTATAACTTTTTTTTAGAGACAAAAAATGAAAGAGGAGATAAAGATGTAAATTTTGACGATATTCATGGATAAAATTAAAGCTCGCGGTGGTGGTGCATGCATCATCATTTTCAAATCCCCTTCGTTTACAAATTGCGAAGGGTATTCTTGAGTGGATAGTAAAGCGAACTACACCTATGGCATATTGATAAGCATCGACCACAGCTGCATTTGAAGTTCATCACTCCAATTATTCTTTCCTCACCAACATAGCTAGGATATCTTGTTTTAATGTCAGTTTCCAAATAAACTTTCCACTAACGAGGACAATATATTAGATTATATTTGCAAAAAAATGTGAAATCGATTTTAACACCTGAAATCTGAGGCAAAAAAGTGACAACTATTCCATTTCGAAAACTTTCAAAATAATTGTAAAATATATGTTGTTTATACACTTTTGATGTAAAAACTTTTTTACTATCTTTCTGGTAATACATTGAAGTTGACGAAATTTTATTCTTCCCAAGCTCGTATTTGGCAAACTATTTTACAAACATAACAGACAGCTTTTTCCCAAAAAGGATCACGTCGTGCTCAACGCTCGAAATCTCGTTACGTTTCTATCACCGCGAAAATAGTTTCTGGTTTGTTTTTTTTTTTTTTAACAGACAGAAAAATGTTGAGAGAAAAAGTAGAGAAAGAGAGAAATCCGACAAACCTGATACAAATGATGCATTTTTTCGATATGAGTCAAAGAAACGGTTAATTAACGCCAGCCATTAATTGTAGACGCATGAAATTTTGAATTGTTGTGAAAATGGCTCAAACGCCGAGAACATAAAATTGTTTCAAATAATTTATCAAGTCATGCGCAGTTTCTTGGATATTAAGCACTTATAGGTTTTGCCTTTAATTAGCTATCGTAAAAGCTGCTGGGTGCGTGATAACAAATTGTAATTCTTTCCAGCATTTCTATTTGCAAACACAAGTGTAAATCGATAGCAATCAAACCGCGTGGTGTAAGCTAATGAACACATTCATTGTGATATGTATCAAATCCGAAATCAATGTTATAAAAAAGTTTCAGGGGGATAGAAAAAATAAATTAACAAAAAAAAATAGAGAGTGAATGAAAAGCAATTTGAAACTGGATCAAGAAATGGAATGCAACAAAGTTGCATAAAAAGTAAAAATAGGGCTGCATTTAACAAATAAGGGAATTGTTTTAGTTTTAATTTATATATGATAGCAAATTTATTTGACTACCAAAACTATCCCAATTGTCTTTTACTATTATTATATTGAGTTGTCAAATTTGGTTGCTTTTCCTTGTATTGATTGAAAATTTTTACTTATGATTAAAAAAGTTGAAACATATCATTTTCCGTCGTAAACTTTTCTCCGACTCGTTAAAGTTTGGCATCGCCTATCGTTAGAATAAGATATTGATATTAACAAGTTTTATGATGGCTATAAATTTGTTTAAATAACAAAATGAGTAGTGGAAACGGCGCCCGTTTTTGAAACCAAAAGTGAATCAATGTCGTCAATCAATCAATTATTTATCGTTTTGCGATCGACTTTCGCACCACCTACTCGCGATCATAATCTCCGCGTGGCAACTTCGATGTCAAATTTATGATACCTAAACGGATTTTCAGTTTTCCTCCGAGCGTAATCTTTTCCAAGTTTTTAAAAATAAATTCTTCGGAAAAGAGAATCAAATAAATTTGAAAGCGCGACTCGGAAGGTAGTTTTTCATTCATTCTTTGAGACATTTTTTTTTTCACCTACGGATCAACAGGTGATTCTCTGAATTTCCTTCTTAACCCACGCGAATATTTGTTGCATTATTGCAATTCTAAGATTTTGGTTACTGTTATGTTAGATTTTGGTAGTGTTTCTGGTAACGAAATTTGACAGCAAATAATGGCTGCCTCGAAACGCCTGTCAATTCATGTCCCATTTGGCGTCAGACTATTTGCGGGAAGCTCGTTCGTAAGAACGTTTTAGTACCGGCCATTTTGTTGGATTCTGAGAATCGTTTCGTGGCTTTACTTGCGTTTACGATAATTACTCTAATCCTCTTTAGGGACTAGACGTAACGCCGATCTTGTAAACTTCTTATTTAAAGCTTCAACTACAACTTATTGTTCTAAACATTATATTTTCTGCAAATTTCGACGGTTCTGTTTCTCACAATTGTTCTATTTCACACACGTCTATTTGATTTTTTTCTTTCCCTTTTTTTTGTTATTTTACAAAGATAAACTTTTAAAATTTTGGTTATTTTTGTGTTCTCTATTTAAAATGTGTTCTTTAATATGAGATAGAATGAAAAGTAAAACTAGAGTCTTTTTCATATTTTAATTAAAAAGATGATATTGTAGAGTGGATTACAAAGAAAATTTATTTCCCCCATTTCATCATCACTATAGAGCCGGGTTCCAGAGCAATATTTGCTCTCAGGTTAATCCAAACAAACTTAGTCGCTGTCACTGTTCCAGTGATAACTTGCAGTGCAAACTCATCTGCATGTAGACAGTCATGGTGTGAGATGTTACCTCTGCAACAATTATGTTCCACGTTAAGTACGTAATTGGAACAGCATATTAATGATTAAATTACCTTTCGTTGGGCACGTTTAAACTCAGCTTTGTCGTGCCTATACTAAACGATAAAACATTATATGAACGTTCCCACATTAAAAATAATTGAAAATTCCAATGTTAAACTACAATCCAAGTTTTTCAATTCAAATGTCAATTTTTTAAATTGTTTCATTTTAACATTTAATATGAATCATTATTTTTATTTGATTTATTTTTAAATTCTGATGTCAATTTTCAATTTCACAAAATTTGTCAGCACAAACACGGAATAGTTATGTTTTATTAATCACGTTCTATTAAATTTCACTCATCGTAGATGTCATTTTGCTTAAGTGATGTGCAAGTGGAAATTGTATTTGCCATAGTGAATGGCTTGTTAGCAAGCGAATCTCGTGCGAACAACATCAATTTCACAGAGGAGTATGTAACCTTTTGTATACACTTAAAAAAAAACTGTTTGCGTAATAGCTGTCCAACCCGGGCCATGAACTTGTTTTCTCATTCGAATTGAAATCTGTGAAACAATTGAGATGGATTAAACGTTGAACTTCTCTGAACATAGTTTGCATCGATTATTTTATTTTTTTTTGCGAATGATTGTTCACAGGTACTCGTCTGTAATTACGATTAAATGTTAAAAATGAAGAATCAAAAAGGGTTAATCAAAATGTTTCGACAGAACAGAATGGGATCAAAAAGAAGTCTCTTTTCGATGTGGACTTTTAAAGAGAAAAAAATTCATACCTTTTACTCAGTTTCATCTTACATTTCACTATTTAATTGAGAGGCGATTTTTTTCCTCTCGCTAGTTAAACGATTCGTTAAATGAAAGTGCAATGATATGATTTGCACGAGATTGAACTGGCTATAAGATATCCTCAATGAATAATTTATCGCTTTTCAAATGAAAACTTTTTTCTCCCATCAACTGTTGGCTCAAAATATTCTCCCGTCAAATTGGTAATCGTCTGAAGCTGAGTGGAAATTAGCGTTTCACTTTAAAAGCTTTTTTATTCGCTTCCAAACTATTTTTTAAATTGACTTTAACCAAAAGTTATTTTCGAATAGTGTGTTATATTTTTAGTATTGATTGAAAAAAAAAAAAAAAAATAAGAAATAAGTATAATGTGGAACAACATATGATGAGCACAAGAGAACAAAGTTATTTGGGATTAGTGAATGATAACGTCGTGTTTTCTATTTGGAAATATCACTTAATGAAACGAAATGCTGACAAGATTGAACTGTGGACTTAGCAGTTTTGGCATATCAATTTCGTATCTGATCCGGTGTTATCTTCATCGTTTCATCACCAGTGACACGATTTATCATGTCAGAAGATATTTCCGGGAAATGAGTTACAGGTCGAAGCACAAACTCAACATGTTGTAAAATCAACGATTTTGAATATGAACGACAAATTGTCCATTGTTAACATTTTTTTCTTAATTTTCGGTGATACAAATGTTCAAACAAAATATAAATTAAGATATTTTTTTTTTGTATATTAAAGCGAATTCATTTTGTTGCGTATCGTCATTGTTTGTTATCTCCTTTGAGATGCCCTTTGTAAATTTCAATCGGCTACCTTGGTGCGGTTCAGTTCACTATGAAATTGGACTACACGTTATAAACAAATCTAGAAATTGAACAATAAAATCGTCTTCAGATTGAACTTTTTATTAAGCAACGAAGATACTTCAATTTTCGAGACTGGTATTTTTTTTGATCCACAACAACCTCCATTCAGTAATCATAAATAATCAATCAACCATATTTTTGTACATCACAAAACTGATACGCGTATAAATCAAACCCAATGGCCCAAAAAATGTTGTTCCAACAATAATGTCACTCTAACGAATCGTCACACATTTTTGCTCGATCTGTTATCGCAAATGGAATTCTTTCGCAAGTTTTTGAATAAAAATTCGTGATTATAGAATCGCCGTTTCGTTCACAGATAATGAATCTTCGACCAGAAAAATACAAACAAAACAGAAAAAACACACTAAGAATGAAAAAAGAAAAAAAAAAAAAAAATCGAAAAATATGCTATGAAATTCAAATAAAGAAAATCAATTAAAGAAAATCAAAATTCAGTTGATGAATTCATCGTACATTTCAAAAATAAAATGTTGTTCTAGTGTTTCGTTCGGATTGAAAAAAAAATTCCTTTCTAAATTTCAATGAATTTTGTTTTTACTTTATTTAAAAAACCGCGTTACTTTTTACTTTTTCAAATCAATGAACTTGTCAGTCGGAATTACATTTAAAGTACGGCTCTGAAACTCGAACCTACTTTATTGTGCCTTAATTAATCTATTCTCGATCGCACTGGAAAATGCACATGGCGTACCAGATTATTTTTAAATCAAGTATTGAATTTTTATAACGAGAAACATTATTCGCGAAATTATTTCAGTCTGAATATAAAATTTGTATTCAAAATATTCACATCAGTTCGCAATTTTGATTTATATTTTTTTATCTAAAAATGAAGCAAAAATGGATATTCAAATTTTGAAATTAATAAATATAAAGTGATAAAGCGAAATACAAGTTTTTAATTTAGCATGTTTGATTGGTCGTTCGAAAAAGAAAAAGTTTAAAACAAAAAGTATGACGAGAGTTTTTAACTTTTCAATATTTTTATTGGCATCGTGTACAACAACGAGATGCAAACAGCTTGAAGATTGATTATTTGAAACACAAATGCAGAAAACGATCGAACAAGATATAGCGAGTTTTGTAAAATGCTAATAAGAAATACAATTTGCTGATTTTAAAGAAAACCCGGGCGGAATAATTTCAGAGCCATCAAGGCTGGATTGTTCTCCTTTATTCTTATTCCACTTGAGACAAGTGGACGTCTCGGTGGAGGTGTGGTTGGGGAGGATTAATTTGTATTCAACAATTTGGTTATTACGGCCGGGACAGAAGAGGTTTTTCCAGGTTGCATCGTGCACGCTTCTCATCGATCCGGAACATCTGGTAAAAATAAAAGGGAAGTCTCGGCGAGATGTCGCCAGAAGTAAATAGGTCGCGTCTCGTTTAACCGATGAGTAAAAATGAGCCTTTGAGACGGCGATATTTCGTGCATGTTTTTCCCCCTGTCTGTTCTTTTTTGCAGAAAAATTTTTATTGTCGTGAAAAGACAAACTTCTTTTGTAACTGTCCGTCGACAGAAAAAACAGCCCTCCTTTGTTCGCGCTGGAAGAAAACAATGAGAACAATTACGAGGGAAATTAATTAAAGCACATTACAACTTTGCATTTTTGCATGAAGAATTTTGCAAATTTAATTTCCAGTTTCGACGACTATGTCGGTACAACGAAATGGATTTTAAGTTAAATCGAAGTAAACACAATAAACTTCTTGTCAACATTCGAGAAAGTCGTTTGGAAACAAAACCGCACTCAACGCGATCGAATTGTTACCTCAAATTAATTAGTTGCAGTTAGCCATTGGAGGTGAATGAAACTGCTGAAAATTGGGTTGGCACTTTCTTTTCAATCATGTATCGAGCCATAGGTGAGTATTAATTAACAATAATCATTTTTTTTTTATTCAATTTTAATTTGTATGCTCTTATACTTTTTTTATCGATTGATTAAAAAAAAAAAAAAAAACAAACAAAAAACCTAAGTAACAAATAATAATGATACTTTAAATCCAATCTAATAATAAAGAATGATTTGCATGTTGAACATTTCATATTATCAAATATTAAATTAAAATTTGATTAGGTGCATTCTATCGAGCGCCGACCAGGCCGATCCCTCCTTGTAAGACCTGTACGGTTGATTTCAAAAACGAGAAACATTTCTTGTCGCACGAGTGTAGCTATGCGTGCAAATTTTGCGACAAGTCGTTCCAAACTAGACTGGACATGATCGAACACATGATCTATGAAGACAAGAAGAACGTGACCTTGTGCAAACGGTGCGCGCGCTTTGCCAAGCAGCCTACCAGCGAGACCAAGGATGAAGTTTGCAACGAATGCCAGGGAATAGTGGCACTGAACATCGAGCTGCTCAATCCCCTGCACAGCATAACGATGGAGCACAAGTTTAACTGCGATAGCTGTTTCAGCGAATTCTCCAAGTTCTGTTTGATGAACAACATGGTGCAAACCGCCAAACAAGTCGAAGCGCTTCAGAGAAAAGTCGACAGAAAGAACAAGAAGAAAGAGAAACAAGAACGGAAGGAGAGGGAGAGGAAGGAGGAGGAGGAACGGAAGAGGCAGGCCAAGTGGTTGCAGAAGCAGAAGGAGGATGTTATGATCAGTGTTGAACCAATCACTGAGGTTTCTGATGAAAATAGTGCTCATCGGGAAGTTAAAAATCCACTTATAAGTAAAGTTGAAAATAAAGTTGAAGACAAAAACGGGGAATCAGGCAAAATAGTTCGGTATTCTATTGGTTTTATGCCTATTCTTGTCTATTTTCCAAGCACTGCCTGCTTGGTCAACTTCTACCGAAAGCACGAGTCCGTGAAGATATGCGTGTGGATTTGTTTCTTCATGCTTGTGTTCGCAATGATGATGGCAATAACGGCCATCTTCTACAATACAGTTTATGGTTTTCAGCTATGAGCAGTACTCACAATTATCAACTCTCATCGTGCCGATCCAAGATCCACTTCTGAGAGCAGATTACCAGACAGTATTGAAATTGTAAATATATCATTGTAAATTTAAATCCTTGTATTTGCGCAAGGATTTATTGTTTGTCCATTATTTGACCATTTTATACATTTTGACTAAATATGAATGTTGTAGTGAAATTGAATGTCGATGTGAGTTGAGATTGTTCGAGTTGTCAAATGTTAGATACTAATTTGTATCAAACATTGAATGAAATAATAAATGTTCGTCCATGGCGTTGAGAACAAAAATGATCATTATTGTTTTATTTATTTAAAAATGAAAATTTGCGTTGATCTTTGAAGTCCTCTGATTTCTGTAATATTCATTTGGTTCTAATTTTGACAGAATCCTGTGATTGGGAATAGCAATATTGAACCAATGATGTGACATTGTTAAGCATTTCGTTCATCATTTACTGAATCCAAGCACTCTGCGACAACTGTGAGTTAGCTCAATAATTTATTAACAAGAAATGTTGCAAAATGAATAACTCGATTCGTCCGTTCGAATTTAATTAAAAAAAGGTGGCATCCTATAAATGAACAAATTTCAACAATTTTGATTGGTTACAAAATAGCAAGTTTTGGAAAATTCCTCTTTTCAGGATCATACGAAGGAGAAAAAAAAATATTATGAACCTACACTTAACTAGAGAAATAAACAAAATGTCAGCGTTTCAAAACAAGAGTGGCATTCATTGGATTAGTAGAGTTAGAACTGTTGCCATCGGACGAAACTTGCACGTTGAAATTAATCTTTTGGTATGAAATATCCCTGAAAATTAAGTCTGAAATTAAGATTAGATTGATTTGCTGATTGAAGTAAGACTTTTTCTTTATGGTTACGTTTTCTTTTGTTTTTTTGTTTTTTTTGTTTTTAGCAAATGATGGAACTGGATATTTTGAACAGGTGTGTGAAATGTGGTCAAACATTCGATGCTGAGGACGAGCGAGCGGAACACAAATGCATCGTCTGTCCGGTTTGTTTCGAGATTTTAAAGACTCATGATGACTACGTTACTCATTTAGAAATTGTCAAATGCCGTCCCGTCGAACTTTGTGATTCCTGCGGTACGCCCACGCAGAAGAGTGACGATGTTTGTGTGCGCTGCGTCGATTTGTACCTTTACAACATAACCGCGGCGAGGCAGGACCGAGTGCGGTATGTTGACCACACTTTCATGTGCGAGCGCTGCGGTGGTTCCTTCTCAAAAACGTGTGTGCTTTTGAGAGACAAAAAGGAAGTGGAAAATGAAAAGCGATGTCATCCGTCAGATTGGCACAATATCATGGTCTCGATTCTGTGTCTTATCATTATGTTTTGTATTTCAATCAAATACTACTTTGAATCAGATTTGAATTTTGTTTAAACATAGTTTTAAAATATATTGCTTTAACAAATGTTTATAATTATAACGAAATGTAGAGTAAAATAAGAATTGCTTTCTTCGGTTGATCGATTTGAATAAAAAAAGATCATACATTTAATTTGCGTGAGGGGATTTGAAATTTGAATTTTTTTAATTAACTGCATTTAAAACATAAAACTGAATTTAAATTTGAACCCGAGATTATGGTAGCGTTAACAAGGGCACATAAAAAAATCCGTGTCAGAAATTGCATTTCGTAACCCACAATTTTATATACAGATTAACTGAATTTGTGAGAAGTTAATGTCCCGTTGACGACATTTTGTTCCTTTCGCAGCGGCCGTATTCTATTCAATCCGAACCTTTATTAGAGATCGCCTTGAAGCGTAAAAATAAAACGCCGACTGACGTTTCTGACTTAAATTTATCAGAGAAAATTGTATCATTTTCGTCTGAGGGATTAAAATTATAATTTCAAACAAATCAACGACTTTTTAATTATGCAAATTTTTCATAGATGCTTCATAACTTTTCACCTTTGTTTTTCTTTGTTTTTTTTTTTTTTCAAAATTAATGAAATTTCAAAAATACAAAACTCGTTAACAAAAATGGTTGAAAAAACGAGCTTTGAAAAGTAACAAAAATTGACGATTCAATTAGTTGCAGAAAATCGATATTCTGCTGATGCATGTAATAGTAGACTTTTTCCTTTTAGAAAAAAACTTGGCGTAGTAACAAAGTTACAAACGAGTGCAAAAAACGTGGAAGTGGAGTTTTGTGCTTGAAGCTCGTGAAAGTTAGTTGAATAATCATGCCGTATAAGAATGGCATAAAAACAGGATCCCTTTATGACGCGGCTTTTTTCGCCAATAAATTAAACACTACGGTGTCACATAATGATGTTTCACTTTTTTACGGTCACATCCTACAAACCTACGGTGCGTTAAAAATTTTATCACTTTCTTTTTATGACATTTTTAAATTTCACAAATAATTCTATTTTTTTTTCCACCGCCATTTATGGCACACTCCGTTGTTACATTTTAATTTCATTTTTTGTTATGAAAAGATAAAAGTATGATCATAAGACGGAACAATACAAACTTGCAATAAAAATAAAGAATGAAGAGAAGTGTAAAAAATTGTAACGAAAGAGTGAAAAAAGTTGAGAGGATACAAACTTTGTAAGCCGAATTAAATTTCATTATCCGTCTAATGAGTAATCTATATCATCCATAGAAATCCAATTAAAACTTTTGGAAAATCATTTAGTGTCTCGACTAGGCCCAATTTGTCATCTGTATTAAGAGAAACTTTTCGTTATCGCCGCTTCATTTTTCTACCAAGTTGTGTGACTTTTCGAAGCAAACGACAACTATGATTCCGTTCGATAATTCGCGTACAAACAAAGTGCCAGTATGAATCTCGAGTGCATTTGATGTGTACGCTGTTCTGTCATTCAATTCTAGTCTGTTTATTCAGTTGGTTAAATTGGTCTTCTACAATGAATTAGTCAACCTTTTCACTCTAATTAATTCAGACTAAGTTGCGATAATTGGACGAACAAATCAAACCGACAAAAATCATTAACTCGCAGAACAGTTTCATTCCTCAATGCTGACGGGATGTACAATATTAGGTTCCCTTTCGCATCATATAATTCCGCATACTTTCAAAATGAATGGCAATTCATTTTCAAAAAATATGAACCAAATAAAAATATCTTTCCAAGTGTCGCTTGAAGAGAGATCTCTTCTTGTGATGTGTGGTGTAATAAATCATATTCTACAGTCAGTTTTGCTTTAAGATAGTTTGAGTAAAATTTTTAGCATGATGGACCCTCGACGGAATCTCGGAATGAAAATATAACTTGCCGGAAACTGGGTTCATCATTTCATTTTTTTTCTCTGCTTCTTTTATTTATTCGTATGCTCGTGCATGTAATCCGACGAGATTTTCTTATTAAAATATCCAGATTAACTGAAAAATCGAGTTACCCAAGGCGCTCAAGGCGAAATAACAATTTTTGTCTGGTCTAGGTGAAAACTCGTTGTATCAGTGCGACATGTGTCTTTTATGTATGCACAAATGTCGCGCAACGTAGACCGAACGTTTTCACGTGTAGATCAGACAGAAAATATGGTGGGTGTTATGAGCGTCAAGAGGTCTAGGACACATGAGTTTGGCATCTCATTTGTATGTAATATTAGACCTTTTTACGCTCTTCTTACACAATATACTATTTTCACGCGGTTTTCACAAATCAGCCCTTATCCATATTTTGTATTTTTCAAACAATCCGAATGTAGAACAATTTTGCATCACTGAATTTTATTTCTGTATTTTTTGATAAATAAAAAACAGAACATTGCAAATCCTGGACATTCTCGTTGACGTTCTTTCGCAATCTAAAATTTCATGGATGATCGATTCTCTCAGCTTGTATATCATTCTTCAAAATGCGTACGTAAACATCGTTGTAAAACACTCGAGCCGATAAAATACGTTCACATTTCAAACTCATAGTTCGATCGCGGGTTGTAAAAGCGAACATTTATTAGCTGGCATTGTATAAATTTAGCTAAACCGAAAATAAATTGTGAAACGGCGTGTCCATTTGATCTCAATCGAGGCCAGTTTGTTGACTTTGTTTAGTACTGTCAAATCGATCACTCGAACGTGCGAAAGGATATTTCCCGGAATAAACAACCGCAAGTCCGTGTATAATATTTGTTCACGCGACATCAAAGACCACTTCTGATGTCAGGTCAATCAAGAAGAATACAGAAACTACGAACCTGGAGAAAAACCAGAAAGAATGTCTGTTCGAAAGATTTTTAGTTGAAAATTAAAATTAAAAATAAAAGAAAAAGTCAATAAAAAGCAACGATTCTGTTTCAAATTGAGTTGAATTGACATCAAGCAGTTTTATATTCAAAAACATTTCAATGATTTAAGAGAAGAGTAAACACAGAAAATGTAACATTTTGGTAATTCATGTGGATAACATTGACATGTTTTTCTTGAGACGAAGCGATTTGTTGAGATTCGTGACAGCGTTCATAATAATTTCAATAGCGGCATTCCTAGTTCGTAACCATGAACTAAAAAGCCTCTACATTTAATCACATTAACTTATTATTCATTTGAGCTTCAATGACAAAGCAATAGCTATCACGTATGGCTACAAAAGCAATTG
Organism: Trissolcus brochymenae; assembly: GCA_030523145.1. Classification (NCBI taxonomy): domain Eukaryota; kingdom Metazoa; phylum Arthropoda; class Insecta; order Hymenoptera; family Scelionidae; genus Trissolcus; species Trissolcus brochymenae. Next base: position 45,961 of record JAQQRF010000435.1, read on the forward strand.
TAATAATTATAACAGAAACTGTGTTCTGTATAATTTGCTGGTCATACGATATTCATCGGTTTTATAAAGCAATGTGCAAAACAAACAGGGGTGTGACTTCTCAAAGCACGAAATTGATAAACGGTCGTCGACACAGCTACCGTTGTTTGTACTGCAAGATTCCCATTACGAAACTTGTCACAAAATCTGATCTAGAAAAGTTTGCCCACTTGATGCATGGTTTTCTATTCTATTTTTTGTCTGTTAATGATTTTGAACAAAGGAGGGACAAAAATAGCATTCTTATAAATTGCAAACAAAAGTTTTCATAAAAATGACTCAAAACCATTTTGAATGAAAAAAAAATTTAATTTTCGTTTTTTTTTTTTTTAATTTACATCTTGTTAATCCTAGGAAATGTTGGTTTGTTAACTGTATCTGAAATGTGACAACAACAAAATTTGATAATTCAGGACAATAAGATTTTTTGATCTGTTTGTTTTTTTCATTTTATTTCGTGCGTTGTCGCATTTACACACACGAAATCCTCGTAATTTTTCCGTTGAGCTCGACGGACTACTTTGTCAGCAGGTTGTTCCGCAAGAATTAAGCATGAGTCAAGTCCTTTTGTTTTAAAGGAGCACTGATCTTCTAAGAGCGTTATTACTTTATTTTCTGCAAGTGCATGAAGAGCGCGATACAAATTTTTTAATTGCAACAAAGAAATGCGACAGTTTTTGTCCTCCATGCTTTGTGGATAAAACTGAAAAGTAATTTAACTTTTTTGTTTTCAAACGGGGAACAGTTTAATTGCAACGGGGTAACTATCATACTAAAATTTTTCTGCATTTTATAAATTTATTTTTAAAACGTGAAAAAAAAAAAATTGTGAAAGAAATTCACTTTATGATCATGATTTTCCATTTACGGTAACAAAGCTAGGCCACTGTTATAAAACTTTTATAAAACATGACGAATCGTCGAAAGAAATTTCCCGGAAACATCTCGAAAGAAAAGTTTGTTTGACGTTGACAGTTGAATAAAACCCGAATTAGAATCGCTTACTTCTGCTATTGACTTTTGGCCTCAGTTTCGTTAACATTGCGAGGGCAAAGCCCACGGTGTGCCAAAGCAAATTTGCAATCGTGTTCACTAAATTTTATTTACCGTATTGATTCTTGTACATTGATATTTTTTGATTTTTAAAATCGGCTTTTTTAAATTCCTAAATCAACACAACTAATTTTAATAGAAACGAAACACAGCAATAATATAGAAATAAATGAAATCGATCACAATATAAAATGAATCAAGTTAGTCATAATGTTTGAATGATTTGATCTTGGGAAAGAATCACAAACGTTTTTGTTCCGTTTTTACGAAGGTTTAGGTAATTTTTAGGGGAATAAGTTTTTTGTTTCTCGAACGACCACTTAAGTTTTTCGGGTGTCTGATGTTTGAACGGAAAAACACGTGTCGTGAAATAAAAGGAAACCGATTTGGGATTGTTGTTTCTTTCTTTTGAAACCGCGATGAACCAAAGATAAACGACGGTTTGTGTACCCGTCAAATGTCTCCGCAGCTTGGCTGGCAACGTTCCAGAAATGGGCCAAGCTTCTATCGCCGTGAAATCAATGTTGATCGATAATTGTTAGAAACACTCGGTCGTTTGATAGATGAAAATACATTCGATGTAATAGTTTTTTTTTCGCACCTAAAAAAAAATCTAGTGACCCAATTGAACATTTGGACCTGATCATAAGTATAGTACAAAAAATACTAAGTCTTTCTGATTGAATAAATTTGCTTATATTGCAACTTTTCTGATAAAAAAATGACGAGGAATAGTTTTCAGAGTCATTTCATAGCCAAGATCAAGGTTTGTATGGCTATACATGAAACCATATTCATAAATCATCAATCTCTACTTGCAGTTCAACGTTTACATTCCGTTTTCATTAAAACCTTCATGAGAATTCAATAAAAACACGTCCGTTTCAATTCTCCATCCAAATCTTTACCTTCCCTGTTTGATAATTTTGAACGGAAAAAAAAAAAATAATTACCTGGTTAACGACTGCAATCATAATAATCTTTCCATCAAGAACCTAAAAACAAATTATTCCGATGATTAGATGCTTTTTAATCAAGAAAATGCCAACATTATCAGATGCCAGGTTATCCAATTTTCATTTGACTCTGGAGTGATTTTTTATCTGCAAAATGTTGGGTTTTCACTGAGCTGCAACCGTGGAAAACGTCTTGTTTATTCAGAATCTTAAGAAACTGGTTTCAAAAATACCTCATCCATTCAAACTTCTATCAACTAAAAAGGCTATTTTTTTTTATTTACTTTTTAAAATTTATTTAAAGGAAGATATGTATGAAAATGTTATCTTGGTCAGAATCTTATTTGAAATTCATACCGAATCAACAAAATATGATTGCTCAGGTGGTTAATTAGTCGTCATTTACAATAAACCGAATTGGTTACTAAAGATCCCTGGAAATTATCAAATCGAGTCAGCAGTTCTGTAACAGTGGCCTGAATGTCTGACTATATGAACGCATTTACTACTGCGATGCATCCTCGTTTCGAGATTGCAATTAATGTTATTACTCCACGCAACTGGCAAAGCTCTATAGCTTTCTGAGCTGCAGCAAAGTTGAGGAAGATGCCGATATTAATGTGTTTCGATAACTTCAACACCTTGTTTGCGGTCCATCGATTCTCGTTAGTTTTGCAGAGATACGATTCCACGGCGCCATCACCAATTGAACACGCTGATAATGCAGCAATAATAAACTTAGAATCATATTGGGATGACAAAAAAGACCCTGTCAAGATGAGGACTTTGGAAAAGGAAAATAATTGGTTGGATAAATATAAATGATCGAATTGTATCGGATTTTTATTTGGTACAAGGTAAAAACGTCGACTATACAATATTTATAAGCTGCGGTCATAAGTTATTTATTTCTTTTGATAAAAACGAAACGGTAAATCGGATTTTCGAAAATTAAATTTTTATTGGTTAATTGCAACTGTCCGTTTCGATCTTTGCAAACGTAAAAATAGAGGAAGATGTGAAAGACTGCAAAGAAAAATGTGATACAAATTTAAAATAATATATTTCTTGTTGGGTAGGTTTAAAGATGCGGGTCATGTCAATGTTATTTTTACACGTGATTTGATATGAAATTTACTGTTGATTATTATTATTATTATTATTATTATTTTTTTTTTTCATTTAACTCTCGAGGTAGAATTTTCGAATCTGTAATTTGTGGGGAACGTGATTAAATTTCATATTTCGAAAGTGTGTAAACAGCATATGAAATATTGGCTGGCGTTGGAGCGACTGCAAGTGAGCGCAAATTTTCGAGTCATCTGGCGCGCGAGTTTATCGATTTCCATACTTGATAATTCTGCACTCATTATGCCGCCTTTTCTCTGTCATAGTCAGGGGTTTCGCACGATAATGATTTGTGCACATTTTTCGGTGTCCCTTTTTGGATCAATTTTGTTATTGTCCTCTTGCATCAATACAGAGCCAACGAAAATTTTGAACGAAAATTAGTTGATTATATGACAAAATGGAGCGGACGGAAATCATGATGCAATGTTGTTTCGTGATTTTAGCTTTTAACCAAAACTGAATGTTTTTGATTTGGTTAATCTATCCAGACTGTTTGCATGCAGAAGAAACCTATTTAAATGTTACAATGTAAACGAATACAACTCACAACAAAAATAGTCTTTTATTTGAAACAGTTTTTTTTCACACTTTTACAACAGTTTTCATAAGTGAAGTTTTACATGCTTTAAATTGCCGAGATGAAAAATGTCAGCGTAATTTCGTTTTTATTTTAATTTTAATAATGTTGAATTTTTTTATTATGAGAATGGTAATATTGATGTTCTATTGCAGTAGATTTTATGAATGAATAAATAAAAAGAAAAAAGCACGGTTTTAATGGATCATGGTGGATAAGTTGGTAAAATGTCAGTTTCAATGGTTAAGAAGTAAAGAACTAACAACAAGTCAACGAGAGTCGTTTTATATCGTAACACATAGCGAATATACACAGGCGTCTACTTCGACGAGAGAGTATTACACGGAATTGCGTTACTGGGACAGCAAACACCAGGGTGCGATAGCAAATAAAATTATTCGCCAATGCAAAAGTATGCGTCACAGCAGTTGGCAATAATAAGGTTGCATGTGTGTCTGTCCTGTCAACGTCAAACTGACGAATTCACGCCATTGCGAAATTGAAGCTTTTTATTTAAATTCAACATTTAGTTGATTCAAACAATGTTTTACTTTTTTCATCAAGATTTTTATTTTTATTTTTAATATTTTCTCTCCTAAATTGTTTTATTATGTAATAAAAAGTTCACTTTTATTATCTGCGAAACAGTTCGTTCGTTAAACAAACTTTACTGTATTTGTGGTCCAATGTAAAACGCTTATTGATATTGTAATTTTATGGTTACACAAATTCAGATTTTAATGTGCCAGTATGCACCACACGAGTAGTTCAAAAACAATGTAACGAACGTATCTTTACCGAAGGAAACCAGAAATTCAAGTTTTACGATTCAGTAGTTTTTGTTTCAGTAACTCATATAGCTTCTAAAATGAATAAGTTTCTCATGTTCAAAAAGAAAACAGGAACAAATAAAACGAAGTCCACATTTTAAGAAAACCTCTGTTAGTCGGACAAATGAAAATAAACATAAATGAAATGAAATTTGATGTAGAAAAAAATACAAACGAAAATACAAAGCTTCTAATCAATATCATTTCTGAAACGAAATATTTCTTTACTTTTCTGTTTTATCGATGCACTGAAAGTTGATAAGTTGATTGCATAAAATTTTCATACCGTTCTCTATCATTAACTTTGTCCCTAAATTTTTTTCGTGTTTCTTAGATTAAGTGCGACTTTTGGTTTCAGTTGAAATGATTCATAATTTCTAACCGATTTGACACATTATCAGACAACTTTAGATATTTGTTATAAATAAAAAAAAAACGTGAAAAAACGAACACTTTTTTGACTACAATAAAATCCCTTCTATTTCCCTGCACTTATCGACTACAATCGTCCGGATCCGACGTGAAAATATTTGACGCATTTGTAGCTTAGAGAATTAAAGAAAACGATATGGAACATTTTTTTCGCATTTCACCACTCTATTGTGATGATGTTTTATGTCGTATCGGCATTTCATAAATCAAATCTATATATTTTTGAATTAACGTTTCTTTTCTGTATCGCTTAATACACATTTTTTATTCATTTTTTTTTATTATTATTTGAAATTATTTTTGTATGTCCCGATGACTGGTCAGATTTTTTTCTGTCTAACTGATGTCCTTTGTCCCTGTGTATTATTGTCCTTTTGTATTTTTCCACGATTGCGTTGCAGATAAACTAGAAATAGCATCACGCATTCACAAAAATGTTTGAGAACATATGGCTGTTGTCAGCTGATTGGCGTCGCACATATTGAACACTGTCGACGCGAGAATGTCGACCTTTAATAAATCGTTCAGTACAAAATCTATAATTTATTTTTACAGAAAAGAAAGTTAGTTAAGATTAGAAAAAAAAAACCATTTAAAATGTTCATTTCCTTTCACCGAATTTATATACGAACAAAGAAAGTCTTATCTTTTTGTCCATACAAATTGTTTTCGATCAACAATAGAATTATATTTTTGCTCTAGAAACTAATATTCGTGCTGTCACACGAAATATTATTTATCTCAAGTTTCGAGCAAAATTTCAACGTTCTAAAAACCTTAGTGCTTTCATTTCTTTTCTTACGGTGTCGTTCGTTAAATAAATAATCAATCAAACTTACGTGTTCCATCGAAACGTGTGGCGATAGTATCAAGAAACGTATTTTGAGGAGCGAGGAGGCCCTTCCTGGCCGGCATTGGGATCGCCCCGCCACTAAATGGGGCGATCTAATCTGTAACATAAAAATTAAGGGCACATTTTATATCGAATTAGTTGAATCCAGCTTTACGTCAAGCTTCAATGTTTCTTTTACAAGCTCAATCTTAATTGTTTATATTCTGATTTAATAATAATATGCCATAATTTTATGTATGTCTTTTGTTTCAGAACTGGGCGAACGAAAAATTGTCAACGTGATGGTAAAGTACAAATGTTAATTATAAAATTATCAAATGTTGCTCATTACGAAGATATATTTAGGAATACTCTTCTGACATAGTTTTTCGTTACATTTTTAATGAAAAACAGAGTTGCGATATTTATATAAATAATCGTTAATTAGATACGTTGTTATTAAAATTTTAATTTATTTTATGAAAAAAAAAAAAAAAATTAAAGAATACTTTTTTTTTTATTATGACGATCGTACATTTGCAAACAATACACGCTTAAAAACAATAAGTGAAAACAGGTTGATTGTAATAATGGGGGAATAATTGCGCTATCAAGAAATTTTAGAATGAAATTACGCCAATGCACGGGGGAGAGTAAATCTTTGATTAACTTTGGAACGAAAAAATGATCGCAGGGTTTTGAAAGACGCGTGTAAATTCATCTCGAAGAAATTAAAAATAGTCGCCCGCGTTATTGTACGGATCAATTTTTCATGCGAGATAGAAAGAGAAAAAGCAAGCCCGCGATATTTATCGGGGCAATTATGTCACGTGCGGGGCTTAATAATAAACTCAATTTTTTTTTCAAAATTTCTGATGACACACTTTCCGGCTACTATTCGCACCGACGATAATAATTTTGAGACCCATTTTAAGGTTATGTAACAACGAGTTTATTTCGAGTTCATTCAACTTGTTTTGTCAATTTTTTTGTCATCATAAAATCTAAACCGGACATGATTCTAAAAAATGGAACATCAAAGACAAATCGTAGTTCCGCTTGGATCGAGTTATTTACATGACAAATTATCCGCCTAGATAGTAATTAGTTTGAAGCAACACGTCGAGACCGAAATAAGTTATTCAGTTACGATAACCAAATTGCTGAAGCGGTAGAAATTGCTTATTTAGCCGATGACCATCTCCATTAACCGCAGCTGGTGCACTTCACAATGTCATCTAAGTATACATTTCAGCAAAAAAAACTCACGGGAGAGAAATGATCATTTTTATCTCCAAGAAATAAAACAAGCTATATCTTGGATTTATTTTTCTGAAATCCAGAGCCATCTGGTAATTGTTTTTAAACTACTTCTATTGGAATCCTGTAACTCCAGTTCCTTGCCAGAAAGGAAGTAAAAAGTTTTCCAAAGTTAACTTGGAACTTTGACAAAAATTTAATTCCAATTTTCATTGTTTTTTTAATGATAATAATAACAATAAAAGGATTCCAATTGGCAAAACTTTGGGTTGATAAATAGTAATTATCTTGGCAAACAGAATCGACTAAAAAGTAGCAAGTGTAACGCGAGTTTCCCGAGCAAATTACATCCCGGAACAAAACTTTGTGTCAGCTATATTGTTTCTGATATATGCGAGGCTTTCTGATAATGCATCGAAATTACATCGTGCCTTCGAGTCGGTGACTTACAAGGTGGACTAGGCGCGATCTTACCTCCAGTTAGATAATCCTGCGTCCTGATGTCCGTCTCACTGTCCAGTCCTCAAATCTGACACCAAATCACAAATAACAGATTAGAAGCATCGATCGCAAACCAACTCTTATCTCGACACAAAGAGTATTTATAATCTTGGAAAAAAAAAAAATAGAAAAAGATCCATCGGCCAAATTGTATCTGAACGATTCGAAAATATTTTGGTTCTGATTATGCCACTGGGTTGACAGTTACGGGTTTTATTTTTGGAATAGTTTGATGAATTGACTTTCACTTTGTTTTGAAACATGGGATTTTGAAATAAGTTAATTTATTTTTTTTTATTTTCACCCTTTTGTTCAAGTTAGAAAGATATTGACAGACATTTTCATAACAACCGGAAATAAAACTTCTGATAACGCAATTATCATCGATTTCGTTTCCAGATTTCCAAATTTGACGTAGAAAACATTGGTCTTCAGTTTGGATGATAAAGTGAGTAAAAAAAAAAAAATTAACGATAAATATCACGCGACAAGAAAACGTGGAATTACAAATATAAATAGAATGTCATTGTGGAATATCAAATTCAAAGAGAGACATCATGGTGACAAGAGGAAAATTTTATTACATTTTATGACACTGTGATTCTCATATGTAGAAGTAATAAATGAAATAGAAATGTACAATATTTAACAGCGTGTACGTATAGATATATATTTCAATGTATTATTCTTTTTGCCAGGTAAAAACTTGCTTTTGATAATTTCTCTAACTGCGAAATGTGAGACAAAGCTTTTTTTTTTTATGTAAAATACAAAACAGTTTCTGCATGAGATATATTCCAACCTGAATACTACACTTTTGTTTAATAATTCACAAAAAACCTTCCGTATCAACTTATTAAGAAAAAATCTTGTTCAAATAAAATTTAATCCTCATTTTAGGTACGGTAATTTCATGTATGAAATATCACATTTAATTGCTGAATGCCATCGTGAAGGAGCTTTTAAACATATCTCTGGTTGAGGAATTTTTTAAAAATGTTTCTTAATTAAAGAGAAGATTTTTTTTAATGACTGAAACAAAAAAAATATACTCAAACTGTTTTGAACGTTTCAGTGGCGCACATTTATTTCCGTGTTTAGCGATTTTTAAAAAGCGCCATATCCGAAGAACATTCGTGCAGCTCTCAGCCCGGCCATTGATTAAAAGTAATCGCGATCGCGGTGATTTATGTTGGATCGCAAACCACCCGTTCGATCGCGTAATTGCGCACCATTCGCGTGATTTATTTGCGACCCATGTTGCGGGTGAGTGTGTTGCGATCGGTGTGACGATGAGGTTGACAGTTGACACTGACACTGGCACGTCGCATGAAAATCGCGCTCCAACTGTTGCCGATTTGTTCGGGCTAGCACGGCCTCGCGAGTGGTAAACGAATCATCCCGGGTAACTCGCGGAACTGAGCACGGTTGCCCAAGACTACTGTCTATATAGTAGTGGCCCGGGCGCCCGGCAGACTTGCGCTGGACGAGATTGGCGCAACATGTGGAAGTCTGTCTGCCGTGAGATGCTCTTTCACTACACCACCACCCGACAACTTTGAATTTATATCGACAAAGACGCATTATTCCACGCACGTATCCGTACGATTTTCCCTCTTCCACCAAGCCTCCCCCTCCCCCCACCCCCTTCTCATCATCCCCCAACCTCCAAATCGATAGTCATTTGAATTATAATCATTTTATTGCAAAATCAAAATTTCCATCCGAATTCAAATAGTAAGTTTTAATATCTTGCTATTTATATTCGAATTTCGTTCAAGTTTTGATTCAAATTAAAGTACATCCCAGACGTTCTCTGACATTTTATATCTAACAATTTTCTGAAGATTAGTTTTTTGAAGAGATTGCGGAAAATGTTGGATATGAAAACTTGTTGCCCCTTTTACGTATCAAATTGTTGAAATGTAATGTTAATATAAAATTTGCGAGATTTATGAGCTCGTAACTCTCGCGATGTCGGTTTTCTTATTGAATATTGTTCAATTATCTACAGAAGAATCATATCATTTGCGAAAGTCCCCTTGAAACTTTACTTATCAAATCTATTTTAGTGCACTTCGAGATAAGAAAATTGGCGAATCCCTTCTGGTGAACGGAATGTATGATTTTGCAAGCGCTTTTTGCAAGATGGAAATTTGAATTGAAAATATGAGAATGATATTTTCGTTTATCAATCTAATTTATTGTTCCTCCTACGATATTTAAGTTTGAAATTTGCTTTGTGGATACAATATCAAAGTTGGCAAATTACTGTATTGCTTTATTAATGATTTTTATGGATTCTCTGTTTTTCGGTGCTGTGAATCGTTTCAGCGAAACGTCAATCGCATGGCAAAATTGATAAAGTAATATTGATCGTTTTCGACAAATAATTATTACGTATCATTACTCTAACAATTTATAATTCTTTAACACATTATTAAAAAAACGACTAAAATGTGAATAGTTGGTAATCTTTATTTTCTACTGTTGAATAAATCTTCAACTATTCCAATGTCAAAACTTCCATTAAGACTGTTTACAGCATTTTTTTTTAATTTATTGACTCTAAACTTGTTGGACAAAAGTTTGGTTTTACCATTTACATCTCGCATTGACATTTTTATTGGGTCGTTGCAAAATGTTGTTAAAGTATTTTTTAAATTAAAAATGTTGAAATCTAAACATGTTCGAATATCAAACAAGTTTAACTGATCCTTTACCATTGATTAGTAAATGAGAACTAACGACAGGAATTTAATGAAAATCTTGAATTTGTGCAAGGTCATTCTTAACATTGGATACTTGTAGAATGCAATAGCCCAGATGCCACATAATGTGGCCATTGTACCACAATCATGCATAATTGTATAGAAAATGACATTCAAATTTTAATCAGCAAATTTTAATTACTTGTGAGATTGAAAAATGTTCCCTTCAAAAAACTTGATTTTGATACATAAACTTAATTGAAGTATAAAACCAAAATTCGATTAAAAAATCTTATCTAATTCATAACATTTTTATCATTTGTAATTAGATATTTCAGGAAAAAATTTAACTTAATTAATTATTCAATTATTTAATATTTTAATTGCACTCTGTGATAAAATTGAAATATAAATTTTGTTTTATAAAAATAAATAATAACAATGTGTACGAAATTTCGCCAATCAAGCCAGACCATATCTGGACAAGCGTTGATATAATTAATCGAATCAATACCACACTCTATCAACTGCAATTATAATCTCAACTAATTCCTCTCAATCCTATAGCCGTTCAAGAACGCCAACTACCAAGCCATCGTCTATCAATAATTTTTACCTTCTTTCAAAGACCCGTCAACATTTTCTCATAAATAAATTTTTGTTGGAAAGTTAAAGATGAATGTTCAAGTTCAGATGTTCTAAAAAACACAAAACTCCGCGTACTGCTGCGTACCAGGGCCCGTGTCAAGAGGGTAGCATGCTGGCAGTGCCAAGTCAATAATTCTTGCCCTCCTCGTTCTCTCGTGATAGCTCGGCTTCTCGCAAGGCTTAGAACCACACGACATCGGCAATGCGGCAACGTTTACGCGTCCTGCACAGGCTGAACAACAAAGTTTAATGAACCAACGCAGAGACCATTTATGTCTACTGAACTCGGATACGTTCCACATAGTTTGCAGACCAAATTTGTCACCCCAAATATATACGAAATTCCGATCGCTTTTAAGGACTTCTCAACGATCGATCGTTAAAACCGAATAATCAATTTAAACGTACTTTTTCATAACGATCAAATTTTCATTTTTAATTTGTCAACATAACAAGTTGTTGTCTTGTTTTGTATGAGTCACGTCCAAGATGTTTTTTTAATCGAGAACACATTTTACAATTTAGTGTGCATGGATAAGTGCATGATTGGGTTCAATTAATTAGGTACATTAGATGCGATTAAAACGCAATTAAACAGGAGTTCACATTTGCATGACTGGCTTCTCATCCTTTAATCGATGAGAATTTGAATTATGAAAGGATTCGCTGCGAACTAAGAAACAGACGATAATCTGAAACACAGAGGACTTAACATTGATTATCTCTTGTGTCATTAAAAATTGAAGCCATTGCCACATGAGGATTTACACCTCAATTATTCTCATTGTCCCGAATTTTTTTTATTATTATTTTGCCCGTGATCATTTATAAATTATAAAAATTGCTTTGTGTAATTTACTTTGAAAAAAAAAAAAAAATGACAAAGGGATGATTTTTTTTTTTATTTGAATAAAAAGCGTTGTTTGTTTTTGTTTGTCCACATTATTTTATACATTCGTTGCAACAAAAAATATTAATTTTAAACATGAAAAGTGTGAACAAAATCTGGTAGAAATGTGAAAAAACCATTAATGCATAAATAATAAAAACAAAACGGGGTCATATATTTGCAATTACACGTCAAAATGACGTTTTAAAGTTATCGTAAATGGCGTTATCATACGACCCAAAACCGACCCAGTTGCGTTCCGGTTTTTTTTTTTTTTCCTGTAAGAAAACTCACCATTCTTTATTTACGTAAAGTCAGATAAGTATAAGAACCAGTAGCTGATACCTTAGGGACACCTGCGCCCGATAAAAAAATATACCGCTGTTCTGCATACGTGCGAAATACAAATTATTCGCGTCGCCAATCGATTCGTTTTTTATTCATTATCCCATCGGGAGATATTATCATAAAATCACATTTTATGGTATCGATAAATAAATCTACTCATTTTTGTCGACCGCATGCGGTAAAATAAAAAGTAAGTTCTTTTCCGAAATCTGGAACGTTATTCTTATTTGAATAAAAATGATATGAAAGTTCAAATTAAGTTTTATAATTTTAATCGTAAGAGAAAAAAAAATGTTTCCGATGTGGGATTTGTGAAACAAGTGTAATTATGGATTCTAAATTTAGACCGCTTCTTATTCTGGCGTGCAATTTGGAATCGAAGCAGCCTGAAACGTTCTATATATGGAACATTTGCAAGTTGCGCGCTGGTTATAAGGGAGTGTCACGCGAGAATAGTCATCGACCCTGCACGTGTGGGTTTATAGAATACCACAAAACTAACCTCTGACAACGTTTCATTCAGCACGCTCTATCGCGTCAGATGCTTGCACTAACTTCCACAATGCCTGTCGGTATCACTGTAGTCACTATCAATCCAATGTATCAAAGTACGTTTTATATCTTCCCAACGCTGCATCGTAAATTTTACTAGCAAAAAATTTTCGCGCAGAACTTTTGAACATTCGCCGATTTGACGGTTAGGATATGGTAGTAGGAGATGGAAATGGGACAGGCAAAATTAAAGTGACAAGTTATACGATTTCTTTCGGTCCAAATTGTATCTTTCCTTTTGTATGAAACTTAGACTTTTTTTTTGTCAGAACTTGATAAATCTTGTTGGAATTTCGTTCCGAAACAAAAGGCTGGTCTTCGATATAAAAAGATAATTCATCAGATGGATATAACGCACACTTTTAACAAATTCCCTATCTTGTCTGAGCACATCGCATCGTCTATCACTTCGATTCTATTAGCGCTGAAGAATGTGTACTCACTGGTCTGGTTCGCTATCAAGGTCAGCCCCTATGAGATATTTTTGCCACCCTTATATACACAGAGGCGTCCCGCCATTCGAGCTAAATTTTCGATGATGATCTCATAAAGCTCACCAAAAGAAAACAAATGACAGAATACTGTTCTTTGTTTTTTTTGTTGTTTTTTTTTTTTTTTTTTTTTTACTGTTCATCTAGATGTTGAAATATCTTTAGCGCCTTGTGTCAGATATCAATGAAAAGTTTTGAATTGTCGCAGGGTGTCGTAAAAAGTTTTTTATCTGCGAAACTTAATTGGCAGAGTCAAAAATTGTATGCAACACTAACAAAATCGAACACCATAAAAGCTCTGGCTTGGAATAACTTTGCGAAGTACACGGAAATTGAATTTTTTATTAGCTGCTGTAAAGCCATCTATTGTTATAAAATGTTTCCATCCACTTTAATGTTTAATTTTTATAATCTCATTGATGGAACACTTTTGAGTTGACTTTTATGTAAGGTATGATAATTACACAACTTTTGATATTGTTATATGAATACTATTTCTATACACCCGTGTAATACGATTGAGTCATTATCAACGTTCAGACGATATACGGTTGCATTGAACAAATCCGCAGATTATTTTCATCTGAACTATTTCAATGATCTTACTTTCAAGTGTCATTATTTTTAATTACAATTCTTTTCGAAACTATTAAACTGTCGCCGTTTTATATAACGAAATGTTCTTTTTTATATTCAATTCAATTTTTGTTTTTAATTCAAACAATTTTACGAGACAAAAAAAGAGTCTGCTGTATATAATAAAAATCGTTTATTCTTTCTCTTTCATTTCTTTTTAATTGCACAATGTTTGTGATTTGATTTTTTATTAAACAATTAATTTTTTACCTCAAAAATCAACAAAACTAATCTACCATCAATTAGTTGCAAATTTTCTCATCTCATCGATGTTTTTAATTAATGGTGATTCGATAAAACGTTGCACTCAAAGATACACTGCTCTTTACACCCCTTTGCATTTTAATGTCATCATTTTGCATCGTTTTAACGTCACAAAATTAGTGCCGTTACACGTAATTGAAAACCGATTTGCGATCGAAAAATATATAGAAACTTAAATTCTTACATGAAAAATTCAATAGGAATCCCGTAAGTTATGCAAATATTGAAATGCATTTCAAAATGTGGAACTTAAGCAATTCGAAGAGTGTACGTTTTATATAATAAAATTTGTAAATGCATTTTCAAGAGTAAAAACTGAATGAAAAATTTTAATGTTTATTTTGAAGATTTTAAGCATTGATTGGTTTTTAATATTGGAAAAAGTTTTGTTTTTGGATGAAAAACATCTTTCGTTATAAAAACTAACGACAAAATTAAATGTCAAATTATATAAGTGACCGCGAGTTCGAAACAAGCTTCGTAGCTAAAAGCTCAGCCTATGACAAACATCTTGGGCTTGCAAGTGACTTGCAAATTTATTGCATTGTTATGCTCACGAACTTAATTTACTTTGTCGGGTGTATTCAGCTCTGTGCGAAGATTGTTCATTATTCACTAATTCCACGCCATTGCAAAAAAAAAAAAAAAGATCTTGCAATTTTTTATTATTATTTATCCAGATTGCTGTGTCGCGTTATACAAAAATGGCACGTCTTTTATAAAAATGCCAACCTCATTATTTCGAGACATGGATCAAAATTATAAATTTTACACGTCATTATATTTTTGTTCTGTTAAATTTGTTGAGATAACAAATTACCTTTTGAAGTTAGTTAATTCCCAAATTAATCAAGCTTTCGAGCGTTCAAAAACTATCTCTGAAAGTAAGCTTGGTGCGTTACAGACGTTATAAATATTTCAATAAAATTTGACTGCAATTTTAATAATGCATTTATTACATAAAGGCGCCATTGTGTTATTACTATTCAGCACTCGTCTTCTGTTTGCTATCGTCTCGACAATGAATTGACGTTTCGCCGTGGTCTTTTTGTCTTCGCCAAATCAGATCACGACAACGTTGCATTATATTTTATAAACTGCTTTTACAAAATTCCTAATTGCTCGGACAATCAGAAACTTTCATTCAGCATGAAATTTAATTTAAATACCATCACAAATCATATTCAACTGGACATTATCAAAATTCATCTCTATTACAGTAAAATTGCACTGTTTCTTGAAATAGAAAAATAAAAGAAGAGAAAGAAAAAACGGTGCACCTAATGATGGCAGCACGTTTGCATTGCGAATTAGAACGCCTTAGGCCGTGTCCGCGAAAGCGCAGCGTTGGTGAGAAATATCGATAGAAATAATAAGCGGACTATTCGATACAGACGAGCTCCGGCTGCATGTGCACGAGAGGTTAACGACCTTCCCAGGTGGGATCGATGAGCTCTAACTCTGAAGCCCTCATCCACCGGTCTAAATGCGCGCCGCAATCTGTTGCCATCGAACTGGCCTACTTTTCGCTCTTTGAACCCGACGACGACATTTCGCGCGACCCGCACCCCCAAATTTGATGCCACCAACGGCAATTTATTTCAGCGTCGATTTCCCGAACCCGATGCACCTTTGCGTGTCCAGTCGGAATTCATCTTTCTTGTCCAGCAATTTAACGCCGCTTACTTACGATTCAAAGAATAGAAAAAAAAAAAAAGATTTTCAACCTCCCGTTTAATAAACTGTTATCAAAGTAGAAAAATTGTTAAGTCAACATTTTATTTCAATTCAATTAAGATAAAGCTTTTGTCGTCAAAGTTTGGATTGAGAATTTTGTGTGGTCGTAGTTTAGAACGTTAGCAATTTGAATTATTTCTTTAAAATAATTATACAAATGGTCTATTCTTTCGAGAAATGTTATTAAAATTATAGCCATTAAAATAACTAGTGTTATCGCAAGCCTTACGATAAATTTGGAAATAGAGAAACGGGTGAAGTAAAAAGGGAAGAAATCTGAGTAAATTTCTGATTTGTTGTTTTAAATCGAGTATCGAGAAAAGCGAGTGGGCTGATTTTCATTGACAGTGCTGGATAGCGATACCAATCAGCAAAACCCACGACGAGATTTGAGAATCCCTGTATGTCCTCGTGGATTACTTGGTAATTCATCGCCATTGCTTCCTGAAACTTTTCTTGATTGGGTGTACGTCCATCTTCTCTCTTATTTTCGCAGAGCTTGACTTTTGTTAATTTTTACTCTTAGTTTTATTGCATTCTGCTCATTCTTGGTTTAGAAATTTTATTGGTTCAATACCAGAACAATTTATTCATTATGAATTTTGAACTGAATCTAAAAAAAGATGAAATGTACATTTATTGATTGAGTGTTTTCTATAAATAATTGCATTAATTTGTTTTTAGTTTTTAATTTCTTAACTTCGATTTTAACATAATATAAAAAGTTATTTTCCGTGTTTGAAAGGGAAAAAGAGATTTGGATGCACATCTACGATCAATAAAGTCAATTTCATATACACTTTACGATGCAGTACTTAGAAAACTATATCTTTTCATGCATTCAACGTAACAACCAACTATTCACGTCACATACTTTTTATCCGACAAACGTGTTTGATCAAAATGTGACATCTCATCATCTTTAAGAAATGACAAAAATACACAAACAAACACGAATATAATTTAAAAACAAATTCTAGGCATCTTTTAAAACATCCTTTTTCACTTTTGTTTATTCACGTTTCTAATCCTTTCTAAATAATTCATCTTAGTTTAACGTGAGATTGTTTTTTGTAATCTTAAAATCAAAATGCATCGTCTTTGCAAATTAACTGTCGGTATTTGCACCTTCAGGCGTAATACAATTTGTTTATTTCAAACAAACACGAATTACAGTAACAATTCAGCACTGAATATTTATGATTTAAAGTAATTGATTACGACAACAGTTAAGGTCAAAGTATGCTGTCAACAACATTATCAGAACCCCCGATACACACTTGATAATCCACATAAGTTTTCGCGATGTTGACAAAGTAGGTCAGTCAATGTTTGACACTAATAATCACCGTGTGATAGTTGCAGTTATAGGGAATGAAGTTCGAATTCTCAAAAGTCTGATGTGGAGCTGCCCTGAACTGCGACTTTTGCAATCCATTCAGAAATTAACTTGATCGCTTTGATTTGTTTGAGCAAAGTTATACAGAATAATAAAATAATTTCTTAAGGAATTTTGTAATGCAAATTTTCTGGTTTTTGAACAAATAATTATTTTACGAATTAAATGTGTGTTTCGTTTTTACTTAATTTTAAGTCAAATATAAAATTCTTGCGGGTAGACAAACATTTGACAAAAACACTTGACCTTTGATAAATTTAAATTAAGAATTAATTGACAAGCTTCTGGACAACAATCAACCTTTGATTCAGCATTAGCAATTGGAAAATGGACTATAGGTTATAGAGATATTACTGAAACATTCAGAGACATTGAAATTAAATTGCAATATAAGCGTCACACGATTACGGTTTTGAACGGTATCAATAATAATGATGGTTCACCAAGTTGAGCTTACGTCACGTGTGCCAAAAGCAGAGCATGACGTTAAATTACTTATGTTCTTAATCCTTTGAGAGCGTAGAGTAATTGTTTGAATTTGCGGCTGCTTTGTGCGAGATATGATACGTTCCTCAATTCGTAATCTGTCAATGTTATTCAAGACAATTATAGAGCTCGGATTCAATCTCATTTTACATCTCTGTCAAATTAAATTTGACCCAAATCGTTCAAGAAACAAGCGGAAACTTTATCAGAGCCTGGAAATAGATGTTTATTGAAATAAAATTTCTGGTCCTTACCGTTGCTTGTCTGGAAAATATTGAAAATGAAAAGTTTTGTACCGCACACAAAGGTTTTCTTTAGAGAGTTGAAGCCACGCACGTGCGGCTTGCTCATACACCAAAAGTCGATAACGCTTTAGTTGGAAACGTCTAGAAATGATCTGGCGTATAATTTTCAAGCATTTTCAAATTTTGCACAGAGAGCAATAAATGAATGTTTTTAACATTTTTATCAATCAAACTGCAAGATCAGTTTTGATTCGATTGTGCACATTTTATTTCCATCGACATTCTTATTAATTGAACAGTCCGTTAAAGAATATGATTTATAACATAGCAAATTTCAATTCCGATCGATGCGTTAAGAATCGATCAATTCTCAGACATGAATGTATCGTTTCATTGAGCATTTGACTATCGTTCAGTAATGCTACGCAATTGAATTGTAATTGCGGTCTCGTCAATGCATCAAACGCCCTCAAAGCTTTGCATAATATTTGTTACGAGATCATTTCCGGCAATTTGTCTTTTCAATTAAACTTTTTCACTGTTTTATTGTGTGCAAAACAAAAACAGAAACATTTTTTCCAACAGTTGTCTGTCTCGTTCAATTTTTAGAGTAAAAATGTTGCAAGTCTCAAAAGTACGCTTGTCAACAGAAGATTATTTAGCTAGAATAACATCCTTAGAAAGCTAGCGCAATTTGATTAATGTCTTACTTAGCTGCAATGAGTAGTAATATATGCATAATGCCTTATTGAGATAAATATAGAATGTGGCGAAGAAACGGAGAAGTTTTAGTTCACTTTGTATCTGCAGCCATCCGGAAGGCTTTCGCGAAATTAAATTTTGTTGTGTTGCTGCAGTTAACATGCTAAATTCTTGAATAATTTTTTGCATCGTGTCTGTGCTTTTTGTACTATTTCAAAATCTTCATTTGTTACCTCGAAATTAAATTACATTCGACACTGTTCAAAGGTATACTCATATAAAAAGATATGATAATAATATGTATATATCAAAAAACAGTACCAGTTATCAATATTTTCAGCTGGAAAATTTATATTTAAATAAAAAAAAAAAAAAAAACAATCGCTTAACTTATTTCCTATTTTTTATCATCTAATACAATTCGTTTATCGATTTTTGATAACTAGAACACACTTCCTTAACCTTCTGATAATAAGTACATCTACCTGTTCTTCGATTGGTGGATAACGAAAGAATTGTTGTTTTTCTGAAAAAAAAGATATCGCCGTACAAGATCTATTGATTGAGTTATTAGTAACAATTTTAATTAATTTATTTACTTTTTCAAATAAACTGCAAAATGCAAACTGTGCAGTGTCAAAAATTAAAGATTTTGGAATTAAATTGTTTTGATACAAATTGAAGTGGATACGGAACAAAAATAGTACTAGTAATTGATAAATAATGACTCATTGAAATTCAATTATGATTTAATTATGATATAATTATGATCCGTTAATAACACATCAAAACAAATTAATAGGTTTTTAAAGTTTCACCTTCAAGAAGCAAAATAATTGAATAAAAAAGTTGCTTTAAAAAATTGAAGATTTTTTAAAGGCACTGAACATTAAATTAATCTAAATGGGCCAATCGTGAAACATTTCGTCATTAATTTTGGCTCTATAAAAGGCAAAGTACCTGACTAGGTCAGTCATAAGTTAACATTTTCCAAACCAAAATGATAACAACTAAATCAGTTCTAATTTTTGCAATTATTGCGTCAATCAACTTGACGGCAACTTTTGGTCATGGGTTCTTGGACGAACCTGTTGGTAGGTCTACTGCTGGACACAAAGTTGAATTCAGAAATCGAGTTCCCATAAATACGGATCATATGGGACTTAACTGTGGAGGAGGATTTGTAAGTTGATGAAATTATGAGATATAGAAAACAAAAACAAAATTTTTAATTAATAATTGTTTTAAAGAATCGCGATCCTGATTATGGATTTAAGTGTGGTGTTTGTGGTGATGATTTATCGACTCCTTCGCCAAGACCAAATGAAAATGGAGGACTGTACAGCAGAACAGTTGACGGGAAAGTTTATTTTGCACGACAGTTAGTATTTTATTTGTACAATCCAAAAAATTTGAGAGTGAACGAATTCGTATCAAGATTTGTATTGTGGAAATGAACAAATATCTTTTTAGGTACACTCAGGGTCAGCAAATTGATATTAAATTTAATCTGACAGCCAACCACAAAGGTCACGCTGAATTTTCTATCTGTCCTTTGGAAAACGACTCAACAATCGAGACCGAAGAGTGTTTCAAAAGATACCCGCTGCAGCTGCAGTACGTCCCAGAACCAGGCGATATTTGCACAAATCAACCACATTCAAATAAAATCTTAGTTTGTCAGGATAAAAATCTTTATCATTTGAAAGCTATGCTTCCGCAGGGTCTCAGTTGTGAGCATTGCGTTTTAAGATGGCATTACAGAACTGGGAATAGTTGGGGCTATTGTCCGGACGGGAGTGGACGTCTTGGTTGTGGGCCTCAGGAAATCTTCCGTGGTTGCTCAGACATCAAAATTGGACGCAATAATTCTTAGTATAGAAAATCTGCTGCCAATTCTGCAAAAGATGTAGATGGACTTCCACCGAGGGCATCACCCAATTACAAGCCATACTATTAACTGTTTAAACAAACAGCAATTTATACTCATGTACTATTAATTGCCAAAAGAAAATTTATATAACCTATTGAATAAAAATATATTGATTAAGGCAATTTTATCAAATTGGTGGTTTGTCTTGTTATGAAATTTAATTATTCCTCTTTATCTTTGAGTACTTAATAAAAATTGAATATAGAAATTACACTTTGCAAGACGTTATTTGACGTGAAATTTTGTTTGTTCTTTCACGAATTGCGATTCAATCAAGATGAATTCAATGAAAAAAATCATTTTTTTCGCGTTATTTTCGTTCTCATGTCTAAGTGTTACGCATGGTCAAGCTAGGCTTGTTGAACCACCTGCTAGAGCTACTACATGGAGAATGGGGTTTAACACGTACGAAAATTATGATGATCATATGCTTAACTGTGGAGGTGGAATAGTAAGTTGAAAATGAAGAAAGCTTAAAGTTTTATTTAGAAATAAAAATGAATCTAATCAATCTACGACACTGAACCGAGAAATTGTTTTACATTATTCAAACAAAATTAGCACCACGAACGTGAATTCGGCTACGAATGTGGTGTTTGTGGTGATCCCCCATCTTTGAACAGACCTCGACCGAACGAAAACGGAGGAAAATATAGTAGGAGTAAAAATGGAAACATGGTGATTACTCGAGTGTAAGTTTTCGCTTAATTGAAGAAAAGAAACATAATTCCTTTCAAATGAAATTGAATTTTCTTTTTCTGAAGGTACGATATGAATCAGGAAATAGACATCAGATTCCAATTACTGTCTAATCACTTTGGCGAAGCTAAATTTTCCATCTGCCGTTTGGAAGATTATGATGATCTTGAAACTGAAGAATGTTTCGACGAGCATCCCTTGGAAATAAAAAATGTTCCTGACGGTGAAATGGATGCGTGCCAACATCAACCTTACAAAGATAAAATCGTCATCTGTAGAGAAAAAAATATTTATCACGTAAAGGCTCAGTTACCTTATGGCCTTTCCTGCGATCTTTGCGTTTTGAGATGGCATTACAGAACTGGCAAAGATTGGGGTACTTGCTCAAACGGAGAGGGACGTCTTGGATGCGGACCTCAAGAAATTTTCAGAGGGTGTTCGGATATTAGTATAAGAGGAGGATTTGATGATGTTGAATTAATCGATGAGATATAAAATTCATCAAATAATTAACGAATTAAAGCATCATTAATTGTTTGTGTATTTTAAAATATTAATTAAATTAAAAAAAAAACTTTTTGTTTTCATTTCACTTTATTTTAAATTAAACCTCAATACACTGGAAATCAGTTTAAATGAATTAGTTATTTAATTGTTGAAACTATAATTTTAAAATTAAGTAAAAATATTAAGTGTGTTAAAAGAGAAAAGTGAGTGAATAATATATAAAAGCCATCTAATACATTTTTAGTGACATGTTGTGTGCGAAGCAGAATGTTTGTGTCAAAAATTGTTTTGTCTCTTACGTTATTTGTGCAGCTGCACATCAGAGGAATTCATGGAGAAGGTAGGTTGTTGGAACCAGTCGCTAGATCGACTGCATGGAGATTAGGATTAAACACACATACTAATTACGATGATCATTCTTTGAACTGTGGAGGAGGAACGGTGAGTGATTAATTTCTCTAAAATGATCTTATTTAATTGATTAATTTTCATAAACAATTTTAAATCATATTTTTAGAAACATGAACCGAAACGTGGTTTTAAATGTGGCGCTTGTGGAGATCCGTATAACCTCTCTGTGCCTAGACCAAATGAAAATGGAGGCAAATATAGTAGAGACTTAAACGGAAATGTTTATATTGTTCGAAAGTGAGTGCTTAAATTAATAATACATATATTATTATTCAAATATTATATTAAAAAATATTAATTATTTCAAGATATGAACCTGGCCAGAAAATAGAAATTAAATTCATAGTGACAGCTAATTATGGAGGTGATGCCGAATTTTCAATCTGTCGTTTGAACAGTGACAGAGAAATCGAAACCGAAGCATGCTTTAATAAACATCCTTTGGAAATAGAATATATTCCGGAAGTCAATGACAATTGCCGTGATCAACCTTTTAAGAATAGGATTAAAGTTTGTCGAGGAAAGAATAATTACCAAGTGACTGCTAAGTTGCCTGCGGGACTGATATGCGACCATTGCGTTTTAAGATGGCATTACAGGTCTTCTAAGGATTGGAACATGTGCCTTGATGGCACATTCCAACTTGGTTGTGGGCCTGAGGAAATTTTTCGAGGTTGTTCAGATATTAGTATTGGTATGCAATCCAAAAATTCATCTTCTGGAATGAGACCCGGACCAACATTATTAAACTTTATTTTATATATATTTAAAATTCTAAACTTAGTTTAAAATTCTAAACTTAGTTTAGAATTTTAAATTTAAAGTACTTAATGCAAAATGTACTTAATATAAAACTTGATATCAATATAGATTGCCAATTTTGAAAGAAAAAGTATATTGGTAAAAAGTATATTGGTATTTTATACCAATATACCAAGTTTGAAAGAAATAATTTGCGTTATTGTGTTAATATCTCTAAAAAATATTAGTACCTTCGAATGTACAAAATAGCCTTGGGCGGCAATAGAATTCTCTCAACTTTACCAATGTAACTTAAATAGTAAAATTTGGTTCAAGATTATGCTGGCTAATAAATTTGAAAATGAATTGCTTCTTTTATAATCATAACTTTTTTCTTCAAATAAAAGAGCGATCATATTTTATCAAAATCTGTTTTTCCACGAATCAGCAAATACCAAAGGCAATTGATTAATTAAAAAAGAAAGTTTATTTCTTAACTTGTATAAAATCTTTGATAATACATTTAATTTTAACCCTTTTCTCCATCATAGCCCGGGGTTATATATAACAATAATATCAACTCATATGAACAATAATTTTGGTGAATTTGTTTGTGACACAGTTGAGAGGTTCGTGACGCAACTCGGTTAAGCATTTATACGTTTTTGGCACGGATATATTATTTCGATCATTAGAACTGTATTCGTTAGTCAGATTAATATCCGTCTGTACATTTAAAGTATTATTTATCGTGTAAATTTCATCTTTAAGCTCTTTTGCTTTCTATTTATTTTCATTTTTATTTAAAGACCGCATATTTCAAAGTTGAACACTTTTTCTTTTTTAAATGAATGAATTGTTAGTGGTAAAAACAACAAATTATAATTAAAAATATTGGACTTTGTATAAAAAGTGTTAATGCATATGGGAGAATCATGATATTTACGTTCATCAAATCCTATCAAGGTATCAAATTATTGATCTCGGATGATCATTCGTCGAAATAGAAATGGTTATCAATGTTGCACCAACACACGACAACGCAAAATCAATTTGATTATCTAATTTGAATACTGCATTTTGATTTCCAATTGAGCTTTGAATTAATGAATATCTGTAACGGAACATTTAGAATTCATGAAACCGACGAAGAAAAAAAAACAAATAGACAAGAAAACTCAAACATAGAAACGTACGATTTTCATACAAATGATATTTGTTTTGTTAACAGTATTTTCAGTTTTATTACTAATTATTAGTTTTTCACACTCGACAAATTATTTGTTCAGCTTACTTAATAAAGCTTTAAATGAATAAATTTGTTTGCAACTTTTACATCTGGTTCAATTACTTATGTCTTGGGTTTTTTCTTCGTATAATGATTTTTCCACAGACAAAGTTTAACAATCTTCTCTCCTTTGTGATTTTCAATGTTTCTTTTTATCTTTATGACAGTTTACATTGCTCAGAATCCTTCTTGCGACACAATCAAGCTTAAATAAGGAACAGTGGAAGCACTCGGTTTTCATGCTGAGACGGTATGAAGCAGATTCATTGTGTTTCCAAAATAAAAACTTGTAATAAATAAAAAAAAGTTTAAAAAAATCAAGATTGAAGGAAAAGTCGAAAAATCCAGCTGAGTGGTTGGCGGGTTGAACAGATACCGTCAAACAAAACAAGTTCGCGATACTTCAAAGTTGAGTGACAGTAACGTACAGGCAGTTTCCAAAGTGATGTAGTATTGCGATGACGCACCAAAGTCGCAAAAGAGTATCCCTGAAGAATGCAAGTTGCCGACAATGCACTGCTTCAATTCGAGAAAATAAGTCCGGACGCTTTTATGACCTAAAAACCATTTCCAGTTTATAAGGCAATCTCAGTACAAAATTTTGATTAGAAACAAGAAATCAGTCATTTTATCTCAAAGTGATGGAAACATGTTTACGGGGAATTATTTGAAATAAATTAACACACGACAAACGAATTTCGTTTCTGTTAGAACAAATTGCATCCAAAATTGTTTTCATAAAATCAAATCATAATTGAACATTTTAATTAAATATACATCAAACGATGCATTTTCTATTTTCAGTTATGCAGAGCAACGACCTGATCAAAATCTGCAGACAGATAAAATCAGCAACACAACATCACGTTGTTAGACGATGTTGCAACACTTACTTTAGCATTTTTCATTGACAAATCAAAGTCCTTCGATTTGCATCGAAGCTTCGATGATAACTCCATTTCAGTTGATAAAAACAAAAGTGAAGAAAAAGAAGATTGGCGTTTCTTTTTCTTTTCTTCTGAGCTTTTGATCGATGAAGTAGCGAGGCATTACATCGAGAGCACAAGAAACAGTTCTTTGACGTTTCCATTTTTCGGATACCTTCAATGCCTGAAAGATTGCGTTTAAACTCAAAAGCGTCATTGAGATTTCGAAAGAGTTCGATAAACGTTAAATTAAATGGGTCGGACTTAACTTCCGAGTCACGGATCAACGAAACATTGAACAATTTCAGCGTCAAATATGTGCCCGTAATCTATTTATTGTGTGTGTAATTTTTATGCCAATGTTTTAACTAGCCCCACGTGTATAAGTTTTTTTTAGTGAAATGCAAGTTATTTTTTGTTTTCAAAATAAGCTACTTTAATTAATTGGAAATTTCAAATTACATTGAAACTATATCTAATTTGTTTGATTAAACGTTGCGAAATGATTCATTTCTGTTTTGAGTGTTTGTGAAAACATATGAAATTTGATCATGAATTGAATTTTCCGCAGGCGGGTTTTATTTATTTGCATTAAATTTCATTGGAGCACAATTTTATAGAAGATAAGGTGTATATATAAATATATAAATATGTTTTTGGCAAACTGAAGGATATAAAATATGTTTTAACAATAGTAGCAACAAATTGCTAGTCGTTCATTTTATTTATTCATTTGTTTGTTTTTTTAGAGAAAGATTTTAATTTATGTTTAAAGTGCACATTTTTATATAAAAAATATAAATAGATTTCGGTAAATAACACGGACGTTGTATGATAGATGAAATTCTGTAACATGCAATGATAAAGTAATTCTCTAGAAATTCAATAATGTTAGCATTACCTTTAGCTTACAAAACTATTTTACAATGTATCACAGACATCTCAATTCCATTATATAATATTGTACTTGAAATAATTTTAAAATATTCATGGATCAAAATTGAACCAAAATAGTTGAAGTTTAATTGAAAAAAAAATGTAATTCAAAAATTATAATTGATTAATATATATAAAGATTTCATAATATATTAAACAATTAAGTATTTTTAAGTTATCGCATGAACTTTATGTCAATCGTCATCATTGATTTTTCAGAAACTTTTTTCATTTACTCAAAATTTAAATTGAGTAAATCAAACAAGATAAACAAAGTTAATAATTTTGTTATGTAAAACTTGTATTTGAAAAGTCCCAGTTCAATTTCTGAGTGGACTTGAAAAGTTTATTTAAATCTTGATTCGACATACGACTTTTGCGTCAAAGCATCATCTGAGTGTACAAAAAATATTTAAAAAAACATGCTTTTTGAAACAAATGAAGTACAAAAGCATACGTTCATTTCGTGAAAAATTAAATTCTTTGTTTCCGTCATTTTTTTTTTTTTTTTTTTTTGACGAAAACAATTCGACGACCTAAAATCTTTTTTGAGCTGACTTTTTGAACGAGCTCGACAGTGCGATTTGAATCAATAGGCCTGACATGGCGCCACGTACGGCCGGCCGG
Organism: Trissolcus brochymenae; assembly: GCA_030523145.1. Taxonomy (NCBI): domain Eukaryota; kingdom Metazoa; phylum Arthropoda; class Insecta; order Hymenoptera; family Scelionidae; genus Trissolcus; species Trissolcus brochymenae. The sequence goes on from JAQQRF010000435.1 coordinate 72,748, forward strand.
CGCAGGCTCGTGATTGGTTCACGTGGTACGCTTCGCGATCCTTCTAGTTCTCGGCTGTGAGAGTTTATTTGTAAACACAGCAGTACAACTTCTGAAGATGGACGCGAGTGACAACTTAACCCGAGACTGGCAAGATTTGGACCTGACCCGGGAGGACCTCAACCTCATCACCGAGAGTCTGAAGAACGACAAGTTTCGCGAACTGCTGAGCGAATACGCAAACGAGGTCAACGATCCGAAGAACCGAAAAATCTACGAGGACGAGTTCACGCAACTTGAACGCCAGAGAGGCGTAGACGTAACGTTCGTCAAGCCGCAGCCAGGGTACGTTTTAAAAACCAGCGCCAACGGCGACAGGAAATGTTTCCTCAATATCAGCAAGAGTGACATTGTCGCAAAGCCAACGAGTCGGCCTTCGTGCGAGGACGGAAACAAGGGCCTCAAGTGGTCCATTCCCTACACTCTCACACCGCCTCGTGATGACCTCGATCGCAATAACGCCCGCTGCATCGTCGTCGACGTCGTGTTCCATCCTGACACGCTCCACTTGGCTTCCAAAAATGCGCAGTTCCGTGACCTCGTCAATAGCACCGCCATCGATGGCGTCGAAACGCATTTCAAGGTTCGGTGCTTTTTTTCTCCTTTGTCTCTTCTAATCATACAAAAGTACCAACTTCCTCTGATGATATGCTTTCTTGTTTAAAATTCAACTTGGAATTTTCTCTTTTCTTTTTCTTGTTTTTTTTTTTTTTTTTTTTTTTTTTTTTTTTTTTTTTTTTTTTTTTTTTTTTTTTTTTTTTTTTTTTTTTTTTTTTTTTTTTTTATTTTATTTTTTTTAGTTGAGCTTGTGAGTTGGAGCACTGAAATTGTGATCCGAATTCACAATTGATTTTGGAGCAAGCATGCACGGTTTTCTTTCTTGTCAAAAGGGTGCCCGAGTATTGATTGCGTCGTTTTTGTAACTAACGGCAATATTTTACACGAAACGGTCGCACGACAACTCGACTGATATCGAATTATTCAATGAACCTCAATTCGAATTATGTAACGCTGATCTTTATTATCAGAGTTATTATTAACTATTGTTTACACTTACAATGTTGCGGTAAGCTTCGTTTTGACTTTCAAAGTATTGCATTTTAACTAAAATTTTATACCTTTGTTTACAGAAGTTGGTATTTTCTCTTTGTTTTTGTTTGCAATTAATGCTTATTAAATTTGTTAAGTTTTCAGATCTGAAATGATGAAGAAAACAAAAAACGGTGATTAACAGATTGCTGCATAAAAATAATGGAAAATAAAAAAGGACGATAATATGATGCACTGAACATATGATCGGTGTAATAGCTCTTTAAATTTATCTGAAACTTTTCTCTCGAGATGGCGTTGCAAAAGTAACTAAGAAGATCCTTGAAAGTTGCAAAAATTGCGAATTTTTTAAATTAAGGATGTATTTTATTTTTAATGAATTAATTGGCCAGGTTAACATGAAATTAAATTTCCATTAATATTATTATACGAAGTAGAAAAAAATCACATTTTTTTCCCAAAATAAAATCATTTGGTTCATTATACAACAATTAGAATCAAGAATTCGGTTATAATGAAGTTGAATTATTTTTTATTTTCACTGAAATGTCTCAATTATGTAATTGAAATTACATCATTATAAAATGGAGATAAAGCGCATCTGCGTCATAATTAACACGAGGAACATGAAATCGTTGGCAATAATTAACAACCTGATAACGCTTGGTTACAAAGGTTTTATGTCAGTGACATTCAATTACAAAAACATTTCTTATTCTCTTGAACTCACGAAAAGTTTCATGTAAATTTACACCACAAAAATAAAAAAAATTGAAATTAATCTAATGAAGAAAATTTTAAATTAATTTTTTTCTCCAAGTCATCATGTTTTCATTTTTTAGATGAAACTGGATCGAGAAAACCTCAAGTTCCCAAAGATGACCTACAAAGGAAACTACCACCCGTCTGTGATTCGAAAACCTGCCGAGAAACCCTGTCGTCAAGACCCAGAGACCGAAGTTGAACCAGAGATCTACCAAAAAATAATGTCTAATTACGACGAAGCTCGCGAAAGACAATCCAAATTTTACACCGCGAAGCCTCAGAAACCCAACCCCACCACCAGGTACTTCACCGACGAGACTTCCAAAAACGCCGAGATGGACGGTTACACAAAGCCAAAAGTTCTTGTGAAGTACCAACAAGCGGTAGACATGTTGGACTTCACGTACGTCAATGGCAAACATTCCCCTCCTCCTCCAAAAAGTTTGCTCGTCACCATTGATCTTCCGCTTTTGAGATCAGCTGAGGATGCAACCCTGGATGTCCAGGAACGGTTACTTACCCTGAAAAGTGAACGACCAGCCAAGTATTACCTGAAACTGCCACTGCATAACCGCGTAGACGCGGATAAAGGAAACGCAACATTTGATGTCAAGTTGCGAAAACTAAACGTCTACTTGCCTGTGATTCGCAGCCCGGTTTGTCCCGAGGACAGCGGGGTAGACAGTGACAACGGAAGTCCGGTACACGAGGCTGCAGACAACCTGGAACTCTGTTCGGAAAGTATAACCGTGTCCTCTGATGAGGGTAATTGTACTTTAGTTACGGGCTCCTTAGACGAGGACGATGTGAGGATTTGTGAGAAAGAGGAGGAACCAGTTCCTGAAAAAGTAGTTCCACTCATGAACCAGGATGTGAAACATAGCTTGCCTGTCTTCTTCTGCAATGTATTTGAAAATATTCTTGCAGTAACTGTTAACGTTAAGAATGTGGAGAGTAGTTCAATCAAACACAGAATTTTGGAATGTGACTCTGGATTTCATTTAGTTTGTAAATCGGTCGGAGCTGGGTTCTTCCCAAGTTACTATTCACTGTACTTCAAAATACGTCCGGATGTTTTACTTCCGGAAAGTTTGTCTGTTGAACCGTGGGACAACAATGTGGTTCTCACTGTCTCTCTGAAAAATACGGAAAATTTGGTAGAATACCAAGCTGGACTGGATGAAAACTCCCTAGAAACGAAATACTTTTCAAGTGTGGAAAGTGTTAAAAAAAGACTGGGTAGTTTGAAGGTAAAATTTAGTTTTATTAATCTAGACTAATTTGGTTTTCTATTTTTGTTCGTTGTTCAATTTTACGGTTTCTTGTTTAGTTGGAACCGGTTGGGGAGTCGATCAAGGATGTCGAAGTGGAAAAAGTGGAGGACGGTCTGGTGATAAACATGAATTCACGCCAGACTGATTCCGAAGACGAGGACCAGAGGACGCAGGATGAGGACGAATTGCTTTTGTTACAGCAGGAAAGAAAACGAACTTTAATCAAGTCAAGATCAATTTCCGAAAGCAGCGGCGATGAATTGCCGAGCAACGCGGCGAGATTCAAAAGTATCCTAAAGTCTCGCAGGGAGTTTTCACGGTCCGTCTCGGAATCAAGTATCGACGACGGCTTGGTCGCACCTCCATCTATACAGTATAGCTACGATTCAGCTCAGGAAATAAATTCCGAATCCGAGTGTTCAAATTTAAAGAAGACTGTTAGATTCAACGAAATTGTCTCCAGACAACTATTTAGGTAATTCTTGTTTCTTATTATTACCATTTAATAATGACGATAATAAATGATGAAAAAACTTAAGTAATTTTATTATTATTATCAAACATTTTAATTTTAAAACCATGTTGTATTAAGATTGCAAAACAATTATTTAATTTGAGTTTCATTAAGATTTTTTTTAGGAATTAACGACACATGCGATGTAAATGCTTGTAAATTATGCCCGTTGCATGCTAGAAACAAATTTATCTGTCGAGGTAGAAGTGACTGAGGGAATAAACGAGTGAGTTTATTTCTTATACTTCTAGATCCAATTCCAGTATTTTGGGCCGGCGCAAGAAGAACCAACGCAAAATGCGAAACAAGAAGCGCGCCCACGAACGTCGCATGAGTGAAAGTGAGAACTCCGAAACGGACGAGCGCGACAAGTTCAAGATCCACGCGAAAACTCATGAAGGAATTTAGTAAACGGTGCTGTGTTAAATTGCGATATAATTTATATATGCGATAAAGCGATAAAATATCCATTTTCTTTCGAATTATAAGTTGATTTGTAGTTCCGGATCTTTTATATATTAAGAAAAACAAAAAATATTTGTTATAACTGTGGAAAACTGTCGGTGATCAAACGGTATAATCATAGTTGGTATGGAGTTCATAGAAATTACGTCATGATTTTCATGAGCAGTGAACAGTGTTCCAAGAGACGTTTTTTTTCTAAATCAAAGAATTGTACATTTAATGAATAATTTGAATCGCGTGGAATTGTGCTGAAAAATCTGTATCTACCAAAAGTTGAGTACGAAAATTCAACAGGTCTGCAATCAGGATTGCTAAGACCAAAATGAATCAGTGCATTTTAACAATTTATCAATCAAGTGCTTTACTCACAACGTGATTTTTTATATTTATACCCCGGATGAAATGTTATAGAACTTAATCAACAATGCGAGTCTACAGAACACATTTCACACGTTTTCAACGATTGTGCATGACGACTATTTGTAGATTTCACGATTTTGTAGAATATAATATTTAAATATGTTACCTCCCTGAAATTTATTTCAATTGCAAATAGCTTAATCGATTATTATTTATTATTTACACAACAAGTATAAATTTATAATCATGAGTCATCAGAGACAATATCTGTCACTAACCATTTTTAAGTATCAATTCATGGATTCATTTTCTTCATCAATGAAACGTATCCTTTCTCTTTCTGTTCCATTATATCTCATTGTCCTCTGCTGCAACTTGAAAAGGGAATAGAAAAAGATGTATAAGTACACATCATTGTTTAAGATTATGCAACCAATAGAAAGCAATAATTATCTCTTTAGAACGACAAGGTGTCATTTCGATTCACTCTGCGAACGAATCAATCAATTCTCTAGCCAACCTGCTAACGCCATAAATTTATAATTCAACTCGAATCACCATCTTAAGCGAGTTTTCAATGACGAAAAAATTCATTTTAAATCCCGCATCTTTGCATTCCGCTTGGTTTTTATTTTGAAATCAAATGTAATGTTTCACATTGCTCAATCGTTTTATTGTTGCGTCCAAAACTCGACAGACGTTTTGCTCTTCGAATCAGAAGCTTCATTAGCGTTAACAAGCAGACTCTCACTCTGATTGTGGGAACAGATTGATTGTCTTAAAAGGAATACGGTTTTTTTTGCTTGTGAATTTTAAGGATACAATGAAGAAAGTTAGGTCGGGATCCTAAGGGGATCCATCCAAGAGGGGGCACAGGTCGTGCGAAGATGTGGGGGCCGCGTGCGATGTGTACTGACCCACTGACATTCTCCTCAGTCATACGGCTGAATCAACCGATGATAATCGGGATCGGTATTGTGTCCGCGCGCTGCAAAATATGCATTGTGATAACGTGCTAAAACTGTCCGACCTATCGCGATGCCACGGTACCGAAATTTTTTGTCATTCGCGTTTCTCAGTCTGATGGTAGCAATGGTGTACTTTGTCAGTGGCAAATTATTCGTCGAGGATGTCAACATTTTTGATAAACTGTCCGCCGAGAGTCGTAGCGAAATTGAAAACACGAGAAAATTTGATGTTATGAGCGAAGCTGCTGGATATTTTCAGGTAAGCAAATTTTTTTTATTGAAAAGTCAAATTTTGAAGATTGAGTTGATTTAAAATGATTTAAGACAGTGAGAAATATCAGATCAAAAGTCATATATAAATTGTAATATATATTGTAATCTTTTTAGTCTGCCTAAAAAAGAGAGAGATGGTACACATAACAAAAATTGTTTTTGTAATTGTAACAAAAATGTAAATTTAATAAATCCATACATTTGTAATGGAATTATTTCCTTATTGGAAATGGATACAGTTTTAGATTAAGATATACATTTTATAACAACTTTCATAATTAAATCAAAAAAAGTGTGAAACTAAAATCATCTAACGCCGTAAAAGCGGATGAATTTCATAAATAATTCAGTGAAAGTCTATCTCGCTGTCATACGATGTATGCACACGTGCCCACATTCGGTGCAGTTTTGTAATTAACTCGACACGGTTTGAAGGAAAAAAAAATATCAGACACATTACACTGGCATATCTCAATCAATTAATATCGCATTATGCAGATTTAATTATTTTTTTGTACTCAAAAAAAAAAAATCTTGCCAAGTACAAGGTTGAAATTAAAAATGATCCTCGAACTTGAAAAAGATTAATTTTATATATTTGAATTCCTTCCGTCATTTAAAATGGATCATTTTGCATACATATTTATCAAATTTAAACCGTTTGAAAATGTTTTCCCAAATCTCGTCAATTTCAAGAATAATTTTTGTTATGGACATTTTTTCAATGTATTTTCAATCAATCATTTATTCTGTATTGTGTTATTTCAATTACGACAACGAAATTTGATTGAATCTCAATTAGACATCATCGTCGCGTCATAACCGACGTGTGACACCATCGCTGGCAGAATTGGGGGAACGTGGATACCTACCGAATACGAATGAAAACGTGCTGATGGTCACGCGAATCCCAAACGCTGGAGCCGAGCTGCTGGTGTTGCTGCTGCAGCGTCTCGAGGGCCCTAATAGCTTCAAACACATACGATTGCCCCAAGGCGACAGTGAAACTCTCACGAGTCTTCAGCAGGTAAATAATATGATTTCATAAAGATTTATTATTTTCTTGGGAGCATAAAAATGTTGACATTTAATTTGCTTGCTTGTTAAAATGTAAAATGATAAACTTAAGTTTATCGTCGTACCGTTTAGGTGCAATTTTTTCAATTTACAAAATAAGTGATCTGATTTTTTATTTGTGTGAATTAAAGTTCAATCCACTAGAGAAAGTGAAAACGTTCATTTGCATATTTCAATCAGAATGCGTCTCAATCAAGGCACGCGGTTGATGTTAATTAGAATACAATCTTTACAGTTTCTTAACTTTGATTTAATTAAAGGGATTAACATTTAATTAATGTATTGTAGTTGACCAGGAGTAATGCAATGTGAATGAAAAGAGCGCGTAGGTTGTCGCCTTGAAATTCAGATGCGATAGAAAATCTGACGTCGAGCCACGGTTCACAGAAGATTCCAATATGAAATTGGTTGCATAACATGCATTCCTCTTCCGTACATGTTATTTCATCGTGCATCGAACCGAATTCTTCTAGATTGAAAAGTACTAGTAACTGTAGTAATTGAGTAACTGCAAACATGGTTGATAACTTTTTTTATTTCAATTGACCACAGATCTTCAAATTAGAACAATTTTTTGTTTGCTTGTTCGTTTTTTTTTTTTTAAATAATTTAAGTATAATGGTAGCCGATTTTTGTAGCAACATACTTCTTCTTTTTGCTTTTTCTTAATGACTTCTGATGTTTTGAAATTTAGAATATTTATTTTAACAGGAAACCTCGCTTTTTTCATTCTCGTTTGCGTGATTCTTTGCATTTGTTTGCAAAAGAAATATCCAGTTCGGATTTTTTTATAGGAGCTCCTTGTTGAAGAAATAACGAGCATCATCAAAGAAGAAGCGGTGCCTTTGACATTTGATGGCGATACGCGTTTCTTAAACTTTTCCACTTTTGGAAGACAAGCGCCGACTTTCATATCCATCGTTCGAGATCCACTAGATCCGAGGATACTTCACAGGTACTATTGAATTCGCGGATTAAATTTCTATTTACTTCATGAAAAAAATAACTATATTTGTAATTTGATGTTTTTCGTTTCTTTTTTTGCAGATTTCAGACCGGTGAATCTTCAGTGATTTACAGCGGGTCGATAGCTCATTTTTGCGGACAAGATTTTCGATGCACGTAAGACCATTTTATTTTGCTTCAAAACTGATCAAAAAATATTAAATTTGTACGTTTTCAAAATGAAACGATGAATTGATTTATCATTAAAATGCAATTTGTAGTAAAAGGAATAATAAATGGGCTTTGAGTCAAGCTAAGATCAACGTGATGAAATGGTATCCCGTCGTAGGAATATTGAGTCACATCGAAGATACTTTGCTGGTGCTTGAAAGCGAGTTTCCGCGTTTCTTTAGAGGAGCAAGCGACGTGTACAGGAAAATACGTAAGTCGTAAATCAAATGTTATTCACATTTAATTGGTATCAATTATATTATCAGTTATAAACGCAGTTAATTACTAGGCGGGGGCTCAACAGAGATGAACATTTTCAAGATCTCGCAGTGGAGTAAATACACACTTTTTAATAGCGTTGTTAAAGAATTTTATTATTTATGTAATGTGAACTTTATGCTCAGTGTGATCTGGCCTTTTTCAAATGGCAATAGTTGTCAGACATTTGAGATGTTAAAAATTAACATCATAATAAAATTGACGATTCGCTGAATTGTACGTTTGAATCCAATCAATTCAATTCTGTCAATGGCTTTTGAATATTTAAGATATATTTTTTGTATTAAAAATTATTAATATTTCACCATTCGTTTTCAATTTTCTTGCTTACATTTTTATTATTCAAATGCTTTTTCCATTTCAGATTTTTTTATTAGAACTAAATCTGATAAAATGTATTTGAGTTTTATCTTTCAAAGTGTCATTTTTCAAGTTTGTGAATTTAAATACAGCTTCAGTTAAAATACATTAAAATTTAATCGGTGAAAGCAGCTGATATAAAATGATTTACTAAAGTATGTAAAGGAAAATGAAATTAATAAATTGTATGATTGATTGGAAAAAGATGCATAATATGTTCAAGATCACATCAAATGTTTTAATCGTTCAAGGTGTTGTGACTTGCATATGATCTTGAAAACTAAAAACTGGTTTTATATTTGATGAATTAATAAAGCCGTTTGGCACGGCCAATGACTCTCAAAGGAAATGAATTCTAAATCTTGCGGGCCACTAATGTATAATCAGATAATATGATGACGCAATTTAGAGTCTTTATAATTAAATTTCAACGTTATTATATTTTTTAATTCAAAACATTGTAAGTATAATTAATCATTGGAAAAGCAACCAATTTAGTATTCGTTTTAGATGTGTATAATCTTATTTATTTATACATCTATAGTTTTTTTTTTCATAAACAAGTTTTTTTCCAGGTATTAAAGAATATCGCCCAGGTAATGTGGAAATAGCACCAAACAATTTCAAACGTCTGAAACACATGTTGACTGACGAAGTAGAGTTTTATAACTGGTTAAAATGGAGGTTATTGAATCAAACAAATTATATACGGTAAAGTGATTTTAATAAATTTATTCATTCAATCTTGAATCCAGTGGTTAATATTGTACATATTTTTTTAGATCATCTCAGTACCTGTTAACTCCATGACATTTTTTTTCAATAAACAGAAAAGAAACACTCGAAATGTGATAAAATGTGATACTGATCTGAGCATCTCAATTCCTTGTTGCAAATAGGACAGTCCAAATAGAAAAATTTTACAAAAGAAATAAAATTTATGTTCATCGTTATGTAAATATAATTATGTATGTTAGATAAATTTAATTTAAGTTTCTAAGCCCGAAAAAAATTGAATAAAAAGTTTCCAATTCAACTATGATGTAACTCTTTTGAGATTACTTTTATTGTATACCAATAAAATTAACAGCTTTAATTTTATATATAAAAACACCGAGTTAGAAAATCATGGCTTATATACATTTATTCGAATAAATGCGTCTTATATTATATAGAAACGACGAATCCCTCCTCAACAATGATAGACAGTCTTCTGATAAATTCCATGAAGGTTTAGGAATAAAGGAAAACGGACTGAGAAATTAAAGCTCAATTATGTTTTACATTTGAGTGCAAAAGTAAGTCGCTTTAACATACAAATAAACCAATAAGATTGTTCCACTTTGTATCATCACTTTTTTTTCGCGTCCTTTAATCCTGCACCAGCGTTATATTTGAAGAAGATAATGTCACCATCCTCTACAACGTAGTTTCTTCCTTGTTGTCTGTACTTTCCAGCAGCCTAGAATTTGATTTTTTTTTTCATAAAGAATTTGAGATGAAACATTTAAAGCTCATTTTAATTTTTTATGCAAATTCGGATTTGTATCCACTGATGATAATACAGATTTCTGTATAGTATAACAGTGGAATTTCTATACCATCTTCTGATGGTGATGTAGGAAAACTACAATATCGACTTTTATTTAATTGAATTGAAAAAAGTGGAAAAAATGGAATGTTTTTTGATTTTATTTTATGAAAATATTGTGATATTTTTTTAATTTAAATTGTGTTTTTCTCACCTTTACAGCAGCTTCAGTTCCTTCATTTTTAAAATCGTCAAATTTCATAACTTCGGCCATGATAAATCCTTTTTCAAAATCTGTGTGGATTTTACCAGCAGCTTGTGGCGCTTTTGTTCCTTTCTAAAAAATTAACATTAATAATGAAATATTAATATCCTAAAAATATTAATATTAATGTTATATGTTTTAATTTATTTTTACCTGGATCGGCCATGCTTTTACTTCATCATGTCCGGCAGTGAAAAAGTATTGCAATTGAAGTGCTTTGTACCCTTGAACTATAATTTTATCTAATGCGCTGAAATAAAGGAAACAGTTGTTAATAATTGATTAGCAAATTTGTTTGTAAGATATACAAACAATTTTAAATCGTTTCCATTTTAATCATTTAATTAAATTGATTATTTTTAAAGTGTATAGATTGCATTTTGACAAAATAATAAATGCTCAAAAAATGATCTGGACCATCTCCACGATTAAAGAACAAAGCAAAAACCATTCAGAGAAAAATATTGAATGAATGGCCAGTGGTCACAGGAAGTAAGTTTTAGTGGGCCCGGTAAAGGTCACAGGAGCAATTTGTTTCCGTGAAAGGGCACTTTTAAATAGGTCTATTAAAGACTTTTTCACTCGGCCGAAACAGCGACGAAAGTGGATTCGCGAATGAAGAGAAATGAGTAGAATTCCTGGACGAAAGTCCTCGGTGGGCCGCAGAATACGACCGTCTCGGATTCAACATCAGATAATGACAGGGTGGGCCCCAAAGGACTCGATTCGATGCCGCGGCTGGACTTCGGGACTTCAGAGAATACACATAAAGCGAACAACTTAATACTGCAATTTTATCATTCGCCGACTCACAAGTCCCCTCTTTGCTTGCCGACGATCTGCGGTCTTGAAATAAAATCACGGCGGTCCCCCCTGATTGTCGGTTCAGCAGTCACCCTTGACTTTTTTCTTTTCTTAGATAATTCAACTCAAATCCGTCTTTTCAATGAAATTATTTTCTTCATTCCAACAGTTTGTTACTTCAATAGAAATTTAAAACAAACTCGCAATCTCATTATAATTTCCTCTTGTTTTTTTTTCAATTTACAAATAATTTTATTGTAAAAAATAGTCATTTATGATTTAGTACAATCTGTAGTAGAATGTTTGAATGCATTCATTATAATGTATCAAGAATGTGGAACTCTCAAAGAATTTGGAGGTCAATTACTAAACGGATCAAATCTCCGCATTGTTTTCTATCTAAATCGTTGAAGATTGCTGGAACAGCAGGAGAGAGAGAAGAATGTTTCGGTTGAATTTGGTACGTGCGCTAGATGCATGCAAGTGACCCAGTGGCCGACTCGGAGCCATGATTCAGATTATAGCTTGGGTCGCGAGGGCGGCATTTTCGTGCAATTTTGCAAGAATTTGAATAGCCGCGCATAAAAATATAATGCTCTTTCACAAAACGACCGGCGCTTTTATAGTTTCTTCATAGAGTAGAATATGTGTGTCTAGACGCTCGAGCTGCACCCCGCCATTATTCCCAATAGATATCGGGCACAGTTTAAAAGATTTCGGTGGGAACATTTTTTTCTTTCCAAGACGTAGCTCCCTTTTTCGAACACCGAAGAATCAATAATAAGTCACTACACTATCATTGATTTCGTAACGCCCGATTGCAGATTCATTTCGATAATGGGTATTATGGGTACAGATGCCAAAGGGACATGGCGCCGATTTTTTTTCTCAAAAATGCTCATTTTTTGCGCCATAACTACTGAACCTTTAAAATTTGCTTAAGCGAAACTATTTTTTCAATGTTTTAATGACCAGTTGTAAACATTGTTTTATGCATTTTAAAAATTAGGTGGATTGCACTCTACCTTGTACATTTGTGTTCTTCCAGATATTTATTACGTTCCTCAGGTTCCATGTCGATAATCTTGTTTTCAAAAACTCCACTGAAGGGTATTAAAACTGCCCCTGGATCGTTCTTGTCAACCCAATCCTTGATTTGTACTAACCTAAGATTAGAATTGAAATTAAAAACAATTTAGTTTTGTTTTTTTCATTTAAAAATTATTTTTTTAATTTATAAAGATACATTTTACCATTTATTTTTCTTGCGAATGTAATCCCTCTCGGACAAATTCACAAGATAGATAACAGGTTTGGAGGTCAAAAAAAGATGTTTGTTAAGAACTTCGATCTGTAAAATGAAACATCAAATTTAATTTCACCCAAACCTCAGCTAGGCCATCAGAAAATAAACACTTACGTCATTGGCACTCCAATCCGCGAACCTAATGTGTTTCTCATCGTCGACCAAGACACCTTTGACTTTCAGAAGGGTATCCTATACAATCACGGAAAAAGTTCGAATTATAGAATCGTTCGGCAGTTCCATTGCAGTTTAATGGCCACGAGAAATTGGCTCTAAAATGTCAATTACCGAAGGAAGCGAAATCAAATCGTATTTTTTTAATGAACTCCCTAATTAGGGACTCTGAAAAAAAGCGTATGAAATGTGCCTTCGCTTGGGTATTTTAACTCAAAATTGGAGTCAATTTTAACTAGGGTAGGAGCGTCAGGTGGCGGACCCTTAAAAAAGTTTCGAACAAATTGCACGGAGACGCGGAAATTGGCACATTCTCGGAAACGTTAGCACGCGTTCGCGATTTACTGTGTTTCGATTTCAAAAGTTAATAGAATTTCTTAAAAAAAAAAAAAAAAAAAAAAAAAAAAGAACTCGAAAGCATTATTCTAAACTGTTGAGAAAATGGTTGTTCAGTATGATGAATCGCTGTTTCAAGCTGTGAAGATCGTATCAAAGATCTGCGTGGGTGATCCAAAAGCTGTTGCAATGTAACGAGATACATATTAAATGTGACTGGGCACATCTACAATGTAATCGGGATTGTGTTTACAAGCGGACGTAGGTGTTGGAACCTGCCTCCAATGCTTTTCATTTCTTAAGGTCCTGAACTCGCGATGAAATCTTTGTTTATCCTTTTTTGACTGGCGTTTGGTGGCGTTTAATGATACACGTGTAAAGCAATCAATTGTTCGCCAAAAGACTTTTAGATTGAAGAGATACAAATCGTTGGCCCGATTACTGTAGTATTGTTAAGTGTCGAAACGTGTGCGCAATGTTAAATCAGAAATTAAGAAAGTTGACATTCAAAAGGTGGTAATGTTCCCACTTACATATTCAGGCTTGAGTTTCTTGTCATTTCCTCTCACAACCAGCTTCTCTAACTTCTCTAACGCGGCGTTCAGAAACTCGACGTCCTTTTTTCGCAGCTCTTCGTTGATGATGGCTAAATCTCTCACTGGGTTCACATCACCCTCGATGTGTGTTACATCGTCATCTTCAAAGGCTCCTAAAATCATTAAAAAGAATTTAATAACTTTTCGACTACATGTTAAAAACATATTTATCATAATTAATAATTAAAATTGATTATTATATAAGGTTGAACAGTTAGAAAACAATTTAAAAAAGACTTTAATTAGCCCCAGGAGGTGGCGCAGTTTCAAAAAATGTAAAACAATACAATTTATTTTCCTGTTTTGTTTAATTTGAGTACTGATGAAAGTTTTTTTTTTACTTACGACACAGGTGAAAAATTCCATCGCAGGCGTTGATGTGCGAAAGAAAAGCGTTGCCTAAGCCCTGGCCCTCGGAGGCGCCCTTGACCAACCCGGCAATATCGACAACGTTAAGAAAAGCCGGGACTTTGCTGCAAAAAGGTAAGTTGAATTTTGAAGAAGGATCCGTATTGCAGCTCACGTACTATCGCGAGAATAAAAGAGATATGCAAATTTCGTCGGTTATTCCGACTGATTTCGCGCGAGGGCTTAGTCAGTAGAATAAGGTATTCCCGCGGCATTCGTTTCTGCATCAGACGATAATCGAACAATTGCTTACCTGGCAGGCTTGTAGAACTCGCAAAGATAGTCGAACCTCGCATCTGGTACGGGAACGCGATGTGCTTGAACAAATCGATCCAAGTTAGACAATTCAAACCAGTCAGATTATAATTCGTTCAGTTTCAAAACAAAAAAGAGATTCATTTATTTTTATCTATAAGATACTTATTTTCATTAGGATCTATCGTGCAGAAAGGAAAATTTTCAGCCGCAGCCTGGCTCTTGGTGAGGACATTGAAAAACGTTGATTTTCCAACATTGGGGATTCCCACGATGCCGATTTTCAAACTAGTGCCCACTCTTCCGATCAGCGGCTTCCTCTCTGGTTCTTCGACTTTTTTCGGCGCCATCCTAAAACATTGTTTTCAGTTTGATTAATTCGTTAATTTATTAATTCATTATCTTTGCAATAAGAATTAAATACTCTGAGCCTCGATTGATTCACCGAAACAATCACTTAGGCGCGAGTAACCAGCGACAAATTGATGTGTGTCGGATAATCATGCTCACTTTATTAGACGGTTGAAATAATAGGATAGAGATGCTGCCTGTTGACAGCGCGCCAAATTATACTTAGAAAATAAACGCGTTAATCGAAACCAAGAATACGTGCAATTACTGTGGCACCGTAAACGTCCGGCGTCTTATTCGATTGCTATATTTTGAAATAACACGTTTCGACTTTTCATTATGTTCTTGCATTCTTAGCATCCACGTAACGCCTTGAAATCTACCCATTGAAACAAAGAATTAGAACTTCGACACTTTAATCTACAATTTTTTTTCCACACAAAAAATTCGTCAAATTATAAAGAAACCAACATACGAATCTTATTTCTATTCATTCAAAAATGTTTGTTTCAAAAGTAATAAACATTTTGAAATACAAAATGAATACTGTTTTGAGTTATTGATATAAAACGGGATGTTAAGGTCTTGAAGAATTCCTCGCTGAGGGAGGTAAAAAAAGAAGGATAGGATTGGGAATCGCAAAGTGAATTGAGCGGTAGAAAACAAACGTAGTTGAAAGTTGAAGAGTACGGCTGCAAAATGAAAGAGAGAGACCTCCACCCGCGCAATCGCTGTTAAATTCAGCGGCCTCGAAAGAAACCTGTCGTCGGGTTGCGCTCGCGGTGACTAATTATATTAATGCGCAACGCATCAACTGATGGCTGTGTTTAGCGCGAGATTGGTCGGGGACCGCATTTCCCGTATCAAACGGACCAGCCCGGGGGCATCGAGGGAAGGCCAACGAGGATAAAGAAGTGGCCGCGAATGAAAGGTACACGGCGGTTTCGTCGCCGATTACTGGGCACCGAGGCCGCGAATCACCGGCATCACGCCGACCGATTCGCAACCGCGCCTCAGGCCACCAATCCGCCACCGTTCGCGTCCCTTCCTCTCTTCTCGCCTGTCTCGATTTTATCGCGGTATCGCGGAATCATGACAACCGCAATGCCCGGAAAGACCTCATGCTCCTCGAAATTCAAAAATCATCGGCAATTTTTCGGCCAATCGCTCGCGGCACTCGGAATAACAAGTGCCGGAACGTTTTTTTTTTTTAGTGCGCCTATTGTTGCACACATTGTAGAAGTTTTGAGGCGACTGAGAGGAATTCTAACTCGTGGATTAGCGATCTTGCAACAGTCTTTGAAGATTCCGCTCGATGGATATTATACTTGAGCTCTGGCTTCGAGCAGTTAGAAATGATGGAAAATGGTGGTTCTTTATTGCAAAAGAGTTTCTCCGCTGAAGGTTTCTTTTGTTCCATTTTTCAACTACGGATTCCCGTTAGAAAAGAAGAATTGGAGATGATTTAATTCTGCTAATGTTTTTTTATCTTTGAATGACATTTTGTTATCATTTTTATTACGTGGAAATGATCAAAGATAATAATGATTTTTGCCTAGGTGAAGAAAGCCTTTTAGCACATAAATAAATGAAAATATAAGTCGTCAATGAAATTGCCCTGAAATGTTTCTATTATTTTCTTTGACATGGTGAATAATTTATTCGAGAAGTGTCGATTACCCAGGGTCATACAAAATTCAAAAATAACGACCGATAATTTACATCATACAAAATTCAACATCCAATTTTTACGTTTCATCCGAGCCCATAACATCTATTTATAAACGAACGCTTTGAATTTAAATGAAACTTTGCCGCCGAGCTGTGCTGTCATCTGGACGTGTGTTTTGTTCACTACCTTCGCTGCTTCTCAAGAACAACACTGCCAAACTCTAACCTCAACCGAGTAAAGTGAAATACAAAAACAATTCAGTTCTTTTAAACTGTTTCCATCTTGCTGAAAAAAAAAAATGATAAATTATTCCTCAAAAATTATACCGTGCAGAAAGTGATGGCCGGTTTATAGCTTTTGCAGACATAATATTTGTCAAAACATTGCAAGATTGAGCATGCATCAACACGTGCGAAGGATTATTTACCAGAGATGTGAATTTTTAATATTTTGACGTGAGATATTTTTGGGGTACACACCTGGATGATAGCACACGTGGTTTGTTTGCGTGAAAACTCGTACAATTCGCACGATAATGTTAGTGAATCCCACAGCCAGAAAAGATTGCGGCAAAGCAACACAAGAGAACATGCACTGAAGCAGACGCGGGTCACGTGACTTCGATCAATGTGTCTTTTTGGTACTGGAGACCTGTTCTATCGGTCGAGAAAAATTATAAATAAAAAATGACAGATAATAATTTGTTTAAACCAATCAATATGTTAAAATTAATAAAATCAAAGAAACAATAATAACAAATTGAAACTCAATGAAAAAATTGCACTTATTTAGAAACATTTGTTTGTTGGATATCGTGTTTTGTAAAACAGTTCTATTAAGACATTTTTTTTTTCCATTGAAGTTTATATATAGATATATAATACACATTGTATCGTTGGATATTCCATTATTTTCGCATAAATAGATAATAACGTATTTTGTCATTTCATGATAATCCACTATTATTCGCCACCACACGAACGTGATATAAAATTGAATATTCAGAAAGCAGCTGCTGTTTCGTGTTCGGGGGTTGTGAATTTTTCCGTTCCGCTAATACCGCCAACAGACAAGCGATTGAAATATCAAACGGTGTTGTAAGAAAATTATCGCGTCCATTATCTTGGCAAAATCATATCTTACTTATATTCTCATTAAAATAATCGAAACTAACAGCTTCATTTGAAATCGAAAAATTTTATCCTTTTATAATTACAAAACTTTTAAACGATAAAAAAAATGATTACAGATGATATAAACAATATATAATCAAGTTGAAAAGATATAAGAAATCTATGTGCGAAATGTAGTGCAATATATGTTGACAACCTTTAATCAATTTGGTATAGAATAAAAAAGGTGGATAATTTGAATAACAATAATTTTAATTAGAATGCAATTTTTGCGTCCAGCTGACAGTGTCTCGCGGAATAACGAGATGTGGTGCGTTAGTGGAGAGTGTTGCTGCACGTCATGGCGTACAAGTATAACAGCGTTCTGTGCGCTGTCATTACAAGCTACGTACAACATGATACCTTCTGCAATATGTATGCATTGTGTGAATATATAATCTGCGTCGAAATACGCCGTGCTTTGTCATTCTACTGTCAATATAATTTATACAGTATGCATGCGTTACCAAACCTGTTGTTATTGATAGTCACATGGATGCGGAGTATTTTAAATGAAGTACTGTAATAGATAACAACCTCCGCACGACTTCAACTGATTTTTTCATAATAACGAACCAGCGGATGGCAAAATTTCCCTCTTTTCATGTGCCAATTTAGAAATGCTCCTTTTCAACTCCCCTTCGATGGTTTTTATTGATCAAATTAAAGTCGAAGGAAAAGACAATTGGAAGAAAAAAAACAGAAAAGAAAAGGCCGTTAAAAAAAATTTTGTGTTCGTTCCATTAGATTGAAAATGGCGATGCAAATTTGAATGATAAAAATAAGTTGAGTGAAAAGGTCTCGTTTGATTTGCAAAAGTACAAGTTTCGTGGAGAATCGTAAAGTCTGATTTTGAATTCAACTCAGGATTCGTAGGCATAATTCGAGCTGAGGGGAGAAAGTGCTTCGCTGCGAATTTGGGTCGCGATTATCGGTCTCCAATTTGTGAGGCTGCGTGGTGCGCCGGTGTGTGTATCAAAAAGTGGTTGCGCGTGTATTGGGGCGCACACGCACAGTCGTGTGTGGGAATATAACAGCGCCGGTGAGACCAATTGCGCTGACCTCGCAATAATTCGAAGGGATAATATTAAAATTGCCGTGGAATGAAATAAAAGAACAGTCTTGCAAATACCCTTTCGTCTGCGAGCTCACGCCGCTAAAGACGAGGGATTTTATTTTTGGCCAAACTTTTTTCGCTTCATTTTCTAACTGAGAAACAATTTTAAGAAATGAGATTTAAAAAAAAACCTACTTTTTTCTTGGAAGATTTGAATTTTGTTTCAGTCTAAATTGTTTGAAATTTAGAAAATATTGAATTGACATGTGGGTGAAGGAAAGTAGTGTTTCAATTATTTCAATTACTTTGTTATTAATATGAACTGATTTAATATGTGTAATCACGATACTCATTATCTCAAAAACCGAACTTGGTATATATACTTACATCTTGGCTCTGAATCGTTACAAGTGTATTGCAATTTTGGTAACCACAAAATCGCTGAACACGAGAATTACTCGAGCTGCTTGTATGAGAAACAATCGTAAATTATTATGCTACAAATTTAATGTCGAAAATGTTTTTAACACGTTGTAAACACATCCTGACTGGTATTAAGTTATCAATTCAAAAGTTATCATATTTTAACAAGACCTGACGAAATTTAGAATCTAAAAGAAACTTTATTTAATAGTTGTTAATTAAGTTTTATTTTGTCTCTACTTTTATTAAACAGTTAAAGAAAAGAAAAAGAACTTTGTCTCGTACTTTTGTTTTGCAATCAAAACAAAAGAGCCTCATTGTTTATTGAATTTTTAATTTTTCACTTACTTTGCAAAAAATATAACTAAGGTAAAAATCTTTCTTCACCGATAAAAAGTAGCTACTGTTTTTTTTTTTTTTTTTTTTTTTTTTTTTTTTTTTTTTTTTTTTTTTTTTTTTTTTTTTTTTTTTTTTTTTTTTTTTTTTTTTTTTCTTCTTTTCTTTTTGGAAACGCAAAACCAAGTTTAGAAACAAAAGTTAATACGACAATTGGAGTTTTCCTGTACAAATTGGTCTGCTTGACGATACATTTTGCAGCGACTCGTTATAAGACTGCGCTCGTTTGCGAGTGCGTAGCGGTATCGAGTGAACAATAATTATCGAGGCGCCCTCGGTTTCATAAACTTCTTATCCGAGCACTCGGAAAACAAAGTATCAGCAGTGATGGCTCATAAAACCGCAGCGACGTTGCGACGCCGTTTCAACATTTTTATTTCTTCGCTTCCTAAATAGGAGCTTCTACCATCACTTCTTCCCAATCGGGTTACGTTTTTAATCACACCTTCCGGAATCGATGGCTCCCCGACAATTGCTTTCGACAGCTCGATTTGCGACGATTAGTCAGAGGTTTACATTTTTTACTTGGGGCATAAAAATTCGTTTCAAATGTATATATGGATTCCGAGGGGAGAAAAATAGTCGATAATAATCATGTGGAAAATAACGATTTAGTAATAACTTCCTGACGAGCGACAAATTAGTGGTAATTATCACATTTTATTTCCCATCAGGCCTAATTGAGACGAAACGAGTTTCTGTTTTTGGATGCATGTTTCCTACTTTGTTATGAACTGTAATTGACTTCAGAAGCTCAGCTTTCTACTTTAATTGTAATTTTTTTCTACAAATTCTATATCATTCAAAATTTGTTACTTCGTGTCTTCATGTCTCTCTCCAGTTTAGTAATGGCTTTTACCATAAACGAAATTTTCATACGATTGATGTCACTGGCAAGAATTTTGGAATGCAAATATCTCAAAAGTTTCGGCAGCATTGTCAATATACTTCTTTGAAACTTGCCAAAATAAAACGACCGCCGTTCGCGTATTCATATTGCATTTTTCCTCTCTGCGGTCGTGCCACGAAATGCGCATGCATAAATAATTTATCGTCCAAACACTTTTGGTATTTCTGTAAGTGCACTTGGAATGGTATTATGATATTTACATTCTTATCAGTTATTAAAAAAAAAAAAAAAAAGAAAAATATGTCCTCTCAGATTTTTTTTCAACAAAATTACGAGCTAACTAAAAAATAAATTCATATCTTTCAAGTTTTTGCAAAAATGAAACTTTTAAACTTATTCAAATTTAGTGACTTCCCATCTGATTCTTATCTCGTCTGTGGTTTAACGTCGGGTTAATAACGTCATACGAAAGAATGAAGTTGATCTTTATAAAGAGGCTGGTAATTTTGTCTGGGCACGATTTTCTCATGTACACATCGGAGGGGTTTGGTGTAAAAAAGTGACTTCCGTCGGGGGCCTTGATAATTTCTCGAGCATGTAGCCACGCAATTAAGGTGTAACATTTCGAAGTTCTGGTCGTAAACAACGCGAGCAAGGTAGCAGAACCTCTTGAGCCAAGTCCCGCCCGTCAATTGTTACGAATCACGGTGTAATATGTGTCATTACCCGATGAGGGCAGGCAAAAGTTTGCGGTGTCTGCCACGTATCCGCTTCATTGCGCCGCGCGCCACATATTCATTTAAGCTGCTAATTGCTGTCATCTGTTGTCCTGTCATTCACAGCCCTATCAACATCCCAGAAATTATCTCGCTCCTTATAATGATCAATTGTAAGTGGTACAATAGTTAGACATTTATTAATTTATAGAAAATTGATAAATTTCAACGAAATTGAATAAATAATATAATTATGAACTGTACATTTCTGTTGAAATCAGTGTTGGCTTGAAAACTTTATTATTCAATTACATAAATGAAAATTATTAGTTCGCTTTTGACATGCAAACTGTAACAATAATTCCATTATGAAATGTTAACCAAGTGTGTTTCTGAAAACTGAACTTATTACTTTGATGTAAAACACAATACCCCTGAATTAATCGTATATACAGAATGAACTTTGGTTAATATTAAATGTTATGAAATATTGAATGCTGTTAACTTTTAAAACGGATATGTTTAAGCCCCATTCAATATTTAAGGGCTATGAAAATGTTTCTCAGCGAATTCAGTTGATGACGTGTGACAAATGAGTTCGCATCAAGGCATACCCACACATTTTCATTTCACACTGATGTGTATTTACATGCAAATGAGAGGGAACATATTTTCCGCTGAGTTATGAATATACTCTATATAAATTAATCAGGGTACAAGCGAGAGTCTCGGCAAATGTTCAGCTTTTCTCCGCAATTAGCCGGGAAAACTTTGTTCTAGAATGGCGAGCATTTCAAAAAGATGGCGGTTCATGAGAATAAACTTTATTAAATCTTCATACATTTATGTATATAATTATTTAGCCCTGAATTATCACATTATAAATTTATTATTCAAACGCTTTATGCATTATTAATGGCCGGTGTATATAATAACAAATTAGTCGGGGTGAAAGGAATAGGACAAATTAAAAAAAAAAAAAAAACAAGAAAAAATGTCCGGTACAAAAAATTTATTGTTTTTAATTTTTCTAAAATCGTTCGAAATTATTTGTCTTGTGTAATTTTATGTTGAATTAATTTTGCTGTCCGTATAATTTCGTGACGAAAAATATGCATGCTCCGACAGTTTAAACCCGATATTGAAATGTGTTAACGCAGAGGTTGTTGTTCGTTGTGGCTATGTAATTTCCTTCATTTCGTCATTTTTCGCGAGAGTGCAAAAATGATAGTTATAAGTATCGTATTTTTAGTGGATGACGTTCCACCCTTGATCGAGGCGATTAGCATACGGTTCGTTGCAGCTTTGCAAACTGGAGTAACCGGTAAGGAAAAGCTGCCGTAATAGCAGCAGCAGCAAGGAGAAAACCAATGCGTTCGTGCATTGCATGGCTGAGCGTGAACCACCAGCTGGCCCCGCCTCCATAGACAGCCGCCAGCCAACAATTAAGATTTGATCGGCAAAAATGGTCGAGCTAAAATGGCGCTGGTCACTGAATACGTAATTCCCTGCACTCTTATACCAAAACTCGATGATACTTATAATCTTGCGTACACTCTCTGGAGAGACAAAAAAAAGAAGAAAAAAAAAAATTCAGCTTCCAATACGTTTATTCTGAAATTTGGAGGAGAGGTCGCTTATTTGATGGACTTGAAAGCCAGTGACCAGCCAATTTTGCGAAATGATTTTTTGACAAGTTCGCAGAACCGCAACTGTTTTAGATCGCAGGTCTCGATCAGGTGGATTTAATTTGTAAAAAGAATTTCGTTGCAGAAAAGTGAATAGAAAAATCACCGGCCTTGTAATCAGTGAACTTTAGAGAGGAGTCGCTATGAAAGACACAGCTGGATGTTGGGTCGTCGGAATTCGGGCTAATTCGACTAGACATCTGACTGCGAAAATTACACTACCGACCCCGGTGTTTTTGTGTTTACGGAAAAACATTATAAGGCTACTGCGAATCATTTGTTTCTTTCGAAGTAACAGGATATCTATTATAGAAGACAAATTAAAAGGAAGATTTCAGTTTCTGATGCTTTCAGATATTTTTTGCCGTTCCTATAACTTTTTTTTTTTTTTTTTTTTTTTCATAGCCTTATACTTCTGCCGGCAGGAACATTTTAAAGAAACGAATCTCCTGGATATATATCTTGTTGGATCACTGTTTCAGGCTGATTTTCCGTCTTTCTAATATGGATTGATCACGAAGATGCGTGCTTTATACACTTATATGGGTTTAACTATGGCCGACTATCACATAGGCGTACCTTTTTTCGCGACTCGCTACTAGATATATTCTGCGAAACAGAAAGAGGTACTTTATCCTTGCTATTAGCCGAAAATTAAATTGCCATAGGTTTAACATCGGCAAACCGTGAACCAGCGATGAGAGACTCTAATCATCAAAGGCATACACAAGTGTGGCTACCGTGTTACCCATGACGAAGGGTTTTATTACAGTAATGTCTTCCAATCATAGGCTACCATCGACGCCACACCCTCGTTCGCCAATCACGCCAATCAAATTCATGCAAACCGTTGCAAAAATTCACTCACGACCATCCCGGAAGTCGTTGCCTTTGAAGATATGTACGAGCACGAAGACAGCAGAGGGGAAAAAGGAGCACCTTTTTCAGATATGTTCCCGCAATACCGGAGTTTTGAGCGAAATCCGAAAATTAGCATACGATTGAGTGTTTCTTTATATGACCATGAATACGTAAGCGTCTTTAGTTCGATCAAAGACAGTACATTCTATTGTCCAACCGTTGCGCAAAACTTTGTTCTTATTGATTCGCTGGCTTTTTATTTGCGCTTGGCATCAAAATCATTCAGAGGAGAAACATTTCGTTTTGGCTGAAAAAATTCCAATTGAGTTGAGTTCATTTTTTTTTTTTTTTTTTTTTTTTTTTTTTTTTTTTTTTTTTTTTTTTTTTTTTTTTTTTTTTTTTTTTTGGGTTTTCTTTTTTGTGGTTTCATCTTTTTTTTGATATTTTTTTTTTTTTTGCGATTTTGCGAGAGACAATTGTTGGCTCGCGGAGCCACGAATTCTCAGACGCGACGTCGCCGTATAATTTGTTAAATACTTGGCCGCGAAATTACTTGCAAATGGGCCTCCGGTGCCGCTGGCATTCATGAGAAAGGTGCAGCGGGATGCAGATTTCGCGTCCACCATTCGCGCGCTTCGCCCGATCGAAGTCTTTACCAGGGTACTTTGCGATATAGCCGAAGAAACTCTCCTTAGCATGCCAAAAGGGCCAACGGCTAAGGCGATCGTTAAGTTTATGAGGGAGCGTGAGACGTACCGGCTGGCAATTAGATGCAACGTGAACACAGTGATCTGCATTGCGCGAGAGGAACCGCGCAGACTTAAAAGGTCCGTCTGGGTATGCAAATTTCCAGACCCAAATTTTCGAATCAAAAAACAAAAAAGAAACAACTTTTTTCCTTCGCGAATTTTCAGCATTGAAAATTACGCCGGCTTGAAAATCGTATTGTAAAAGCAGTCTTTTTAAGCAGGAAAGGAAAAAGTTCGTTGCGGCTTGGTGAAAACTGGGGAGCAGCGCGAACCTAACAACCACTTATCATTAGACAGGATCTTCCGCCGAGGAGGTAATTGTTTCCTCCGGTTTATAGTTCTGTTCCAACTTGCGCAGCTAGATGATATCTTAGCCTTGTTTATCTCGCCCACAGCCATAAAAGTCTTATTCTAAGCTCAAAAAGTACGTTTCCCCAAAATGTTTGAACACTTTGACACTTTTAAATTGGCAAAACTAATTTCCAACTTTAAAAAGGTCTACCGTATCCTAAGCTGAAATCTAAAATCGTTCCAAAGGTCTCATCTAGACTTCTTCACATCAAAATATGAGTTGCGGCAAATCAGATTATTGCGATTATTTATGCTTTGGCATCTTCAATCTAGCCTTTTGAGCAGGAATTCTGCAACCGAGGGTGAAATTAGCGTTGTCTAGTCGCGATATGGAAATATTATCGGTAATGATAGCTCTGATCCCGGGTTATGAGGTAGTCCGCATGTTTCGGTCCGTGTATATTTTCGTGGAAACTGCAGCAGTGGTGGCTGCGTTCGTTTAAGTCGAAATTAAGAATTTCGCAGGGCGTTACTTGCAGGGCCTATCGTTTAAGCTGTATCTCCATGCGAAATTGCTGCCCCCGGGGGGCAGTGGCTCCTTCGCAAGGCGGACTTCAAGAGGCTCCGCCATTGCTGTTTGACATCATCAATAGATGCGCACCACGTGACCACTTTTTGCAGAACAAAAATGCGAGCTGAAAATGGCGATTCAAGTTCCTCTTCACCTTTTTTCTGAACGGGAAAAACAAACTTTTTTCTTCAACTGAAAACCCCACTGCTAATCAGGAGATTCATCTTTTTTTTACAATAAATAAACAAGGACAAAACCACTTTAAAGATCTTCAGAGCAAAGTGTATAATGCAAGAATATGAATTTCAACTTTAATGAGTCGTATTTCACACTTTGTTGAGTTCTTACGGATGAAAATGTTTGACCAAAGCGCGTATGTAAAGAAGTGCAATAAAAACATGCATTTCCAAGGATGTTATCGAATTTTATTTATCTATCATGGATAAATAATTACATAACTCGTGATTCCCAGATCACAAACACTTTTCTGAACTTTAGTGTGTCGCATAAAGTTTACTCCAACTGGTTAAAGATCGCTCAATAATCGTGCGCGGCGGCAGGCTCGTTGAATTAATGACGCGAGAAAAGTTTTTTTTCTCGTCGAGCTCTATATTGGCTTGTGTACACGATATCTGATTACTTGTTACAACAATGAGCGAGGTATCTAAAGAATGTGCGACAATAGCGGTTGTCGTTCGAGTGCACGTTCTTTTATTCAAAAAAGCGTGCCAGTCGCCGTAACTACGTGGGTGTGGCAAAAGAGGCGTGATAAGGCAGCTGCATGCATGATCTGCACGTGGTGCATACATTGTCAACGTAACAGCGTTGAACTTATAATGCCAGGGTAGTCTATAGCAACGACTATAATAAATACAATGTCAAACTTTTTGCAAAATTAAATTTCCACGATGTGAATTTTTCTTAATTGCATCTCAATGACGCGACGGTTTTTTTAAAATCGATCTTAGATAGAGGACATGCTAAACAGTTTTTTTTTTCTTGCGAGTTTTATGGTGTAAAGAAGAGAGAAAGGTCTTAAAGTAAGAGTGAGAATTCTTGAAGGAAAGTTAGAAGATGAATTTTTGTTGTCTGTAATCATGGTTATTTTATAAAATTAATCATTAACAAAGTCTAAGGTACCAGAGAGTCGAAAGTTTCGGGCCCCTGAAATTATGCAACCACTGAAACATAAATGCACTTACCAATGATCAGAGTTTTTTACAGGCGTTATAAAAATGATGTACAAACATTTCAGTTTCATTTGAATCCAACAAATTTATTTTTTCAACACAAATTTCCTATTGCAGATGTTCAACCAATTTTCATGTAAATTTGCCGAAGGAACAACAAAAAATCGACAAACCGATTACAGGAAACGACACTCGAACCTCGTATGATTTTCTTTTCACCTTTTTAGCTGCACTCTTCCTGTCACTCGACACTTCTTTTTTTCTCAAAAAGTCTCTTCTATCCATTACCATCTCGTCAAACTCCTAATGGGGTTCCTTAAGGTCTCCAAATCGGCACGAGAACAATTATTATTCCTTAAGAACGAAGCGCAAGGCGCGCTTTATTATTATTCGAGAGAGGGACTTGTGGGTGTGGACGGTTATGCCCATTTACACATCTCCTGTCCTACTTCAGTCCACGGGAACAAGTTGGTTCTTTTAATTTGTATTTCGTTGCACTCATTGTGACACGTGCGACGAAAAATGGTCCTTGTCACTGACAGGACCGTAACCTGCAGGGGCGGGGATTATCCGCGTGCACGTGTCTCTCATAATCGATTTTTCCCGGTCTTATTTTTCACGCTCAAAATTTGTTTTGAAAAATTGCGACTTTCACACGGTGAAAAACACGTTTTTCACACTTTTACCTGAAAAATTTCACTGAAACCTTTGATAGATGAGTGACAGGTGTCAAAGTCAACAGGATTGTTGAAGAAAAATTTGAAATAAATTATTGTATTAATTGCTGAGATTTAAAATGGTAAAATAAAAAGAAAGATTTGTGAGGTTGGTATTGATATCGTGAACGCGTGGTACCGATCAAAAGGATCGTAGTGAACGAAAGATTGTGTTTTTGAACAAAGCATCGACGTACTTAGGCGATGCGTTATATTTTATTTAGGTACATGCCAATTCGAAAGCAATAGGTCCGAAACGTAATAATAATACCCGTTCGTTAGTGTAAATTCTAATACACAGTCGGAAGCAGTAATAACTACAATCATCGCACCGATACAATTGCCGTGCGATCCGATTGCCAAAGCTGACCGTCGCTGTTTTCAAACACACAACTGATTGCACCTTTTGCGCCGGCTAACACAGATGCCGGTCCCAAAAAAAATGTGCTCCGATGATTAAATTGCGTTATCAAATCGTATATTTAGTTGCGATTCGTAGAACTTTATGTGGATCCACAATTTTTTGTTCACCTAGTGAAACGAAAACAAAAAAAAAAGACAGAAAAAAAACAGCAGAACAAAATTGCCTCAAATCATAGTCGGATGAATAAATTACATTTTCCGCGAATCCAATTGACTTCTTTTCATTAGCTCGATTGCTCTATCAATTTTGCAAAATTGAAACGACATTTGTAAATGAAACTCAAACCAGAGACATTTTACCGCAAGATCAATGTGTTGAATGATCAATTTATATTTCGTCAGACGCACGTGTCCCAAGACTATCCTCTTGGAATTCCTCGAATCGATTCATCGATCCTGGACCAGATGTGCTCGTTTTTCTTCGCGTTATAATTCAAGAAAAAAAGGCCGATTTTCCGCAATAATCAAAACGGTAACGTTACACGTATTTCCTGTGCTCCAGATTGCGCGGCCAGGTTCACGCCCAGCGTCTCTTCTTCACGGACAATCGGTGTATCGTTCGACTTCCAATAAAATGTAACTTGAATTTCAAGACCCGTAAAAGAGCCGAGGAAATTCGTCACAATGAACCGGAGGCATAGGTGCTCGGCTGCGGAAGTGCCGAGTTACAAAGCACAAGTTGGCCTTTTCCGCAACTGTAACATCTGTAAGGTCCGAGTTCGATGGCTCTTTTAGATTGCAATGACCGCGGCCTGACATCAAAGTGTTCCAACAAATTTATTCAACATAAAATAATTCAATTCTTAAAATTCGACGGTTGCATCACAGACAATGTTTATTGTGTATTATTTTGAAATTAAATCATTTTTAATTTGCAAAATTTAATGGTAGTTCGTATATAAATTGACGAGTTTTTTGTCTCCCTCGGTGAGTTGAAGAACAACCCCTTAATGAAGATTTTTGGTTCGAAGCATAAATTTTTTCGTTCGTCCCGCAAATAATGTTACTCTCGTTGAGATGTGAAAGAACACATTAAATGGCTCGGGCTCGTTACACGCTTCTTGCCGTGCGTCGTAAGAACTAACATTACGACAAGCCGTTTCATACACAAAACAACGTTATTCGCTCGCTTGTTTCCAGCTGATGTATCGTGGCTACATTTCAATCAATTTTTTCTCCCCGAGTTTTGGACTGTTACAAATTAGAAAACTACCAGGAATGAAAAATGGGTTTTTTTTTTTTAGATACTGGAGAAACACAAGATGGGGTGTTGAGATTTTTCTAATTCTCTTTATTGATACAGGAATGAAAAAAAAAAAGAGTAATTTTCCGATTCCAGTTTGAGAGGGAAACTAAAAAAAGGGAGCCGAAAAAAAGTGAGGACAAAGATGAGACTGCGGCTGGATCTGCGTTCATTTTTGCACGCAGTGACTGTTGACTTTTTGCGGCTTCTGTCCATTAGCGAGATAAAATCTTCTTCGTCCTGTCTCGACGACCTCGTCAACGACCTCTCTTCAAGCCGAGAAAAAAAAAGACACTTCATATACTTAATGACAAAATTCAAAATGCCCGAAATCAATTACAAAACCCTCTTTGTTCTTGAAATTTTGCTTGGTGCTTTTGTGTCCAGCTAATTAGCAAACATTACTAATCACATTTTTCGCCTGGCAAAATTTTACACTCTTGTTCCACATCTTATAGCTCAAAAGGCGCCACGAGTGGACACTGAAAAATTTTGTAGATGGGGATTTTGATATAAACGTTTTTAATATGATTGATGGGATTTTGGAAAAAAAAACTTGTTTGTTTGTTCTCGTTTATGATGAAGTGAGTTTTTTTGTTGTCAGCTGGGCTCCATTGTTACGAAATTTTGACGCTGGTTCCCAGGCTTTGTGACGGTCAATTGATTTTCTTCTCTGTTTCATTTACAGATTAGGGGATATTAATTCTAAAATGTTTTTTTTTTGGATAATAAAAGGACAAAGAACTTTTCAGATTTTAAAATTTCTTATTTCGTACGACCATTGAACTCGATTTTAATTTAAATTAAATGAATATTATTTGGAGTTGCTTTTTATTTCTGCACGTTAATTGAAATCAAATTAATCTTGAAATTGAATTATTGAAATTTAATTATGTTTTTCGTTTTCTGAGTCCATGGCAAACTGTCGCTGAGTTTCGAGCTCAGAAAATCAATTCCACGGTGAAATCGCGGCAAGTTTCAAAACTGAAATCCGACGCAGGTCGTTTGCTCGGGAATTTCATAATGACTTTAAAACGGCACTGGCGCCGGTGCCTTCGTTACGGTCCCGTTTCAACCCGTTCCCCCAAAACTTTTCAAAACCATACCCAAAAACCGACCCAGTCCACCTTGAAAACAATTTTCGTTTTTTATTTTGAAATTTATCTGAAGGTGGTTGTTCTTATTTGCAAAACTTAAATCAAACAGTAAATCGATTCAATATGAATTCTGTTCAAATCAAATTGAACTGAAGGACGATGGCGCTTTTGATATCAGCTATTCGAAAACGGATATTAATGCGTAACGTTATTTCAATCACGCGTGGTAATGGTTCTTGTGAGATTATTGAATTACAATGCTGAAACGCCGAGTATTAGACTATCCGATCGGACGCGAGACGAGGGTCTGACTGCAGTTTCATTGTCGGCATTTTTTCTCGTCCCTTTCTCCGGGCCTTAATAAAGGATAGCCATTTGTAATGGCTTTTAATTACTTAGTAATAACTCCATGATGTGGCTGCTTATGCCGACGTCATGGCCACGAATTTTGAACTCACTTACGCGTCGCTACCGCAAAATTGGCACCTGAACATCCAAATATAAACACTTGAACACAAAATTTGCGACCTTTTTTTGTCGTCAACTCACATCATCTCTGTTTATAGTTTACAATCTGTGCAAAAATATTGTTTTCCTTGAACAAATTATTCCCAATTGTGAATTTAAACTAAGGATAAAAAATTAAATAAAAAACAAATCATATCTCCGACGCAATCAAAATCGTTTTTTTGTTTTAAATTTTGTTCAGAAATGGATGATTTATGTTTTTTGATTCAAAAAAGCAAATCGATTTTGTTTGATTGCAGTAAGCAAAAGGCGAGAAGTCATAAGAAGAGAGACTTCCTTTGTGCAAGGTTGACACACGTCTTCTATGCAGAGACCTATTAAGATTCTGAGCAACTCATTTAGGAGCGACGTCAATGCCATCGCTAGATGAACGAAAAGAAAGATGACTTAAAAGAAAGATCGAGCTGCAGAAGGAGTGACTAATGCGTCTCCAGCTACCTGAGCGGCGCAAGTTCAAAGAAGCCGATGGCGCCGTCACCTCATCGTGTTAGCACATCTCGATGGCTGATTTATCGGAACGGTTAGTGCCCAACTAATTACCTCGCGCGTCAACATTTTTTTCGAGGTGCGAGATTTCCCTCCGACCTTTTGACCGTCCTTTTTTTTTGACGCAAAAAAAGTTTTGATTGAAGCGTTTTTTGCTCATTTGTATAGTATTTGACCGAAAAGGACGAATGTTTTGCTGGGGGGATTTGCTTTTCACACCCCAGTTTTATGACACGGTGTCGAACCGTTGGGATAAATCATCATCCCAGGTTGTAAGGAACTGTCGGGTAAAAATTAACATGAACCACCCATCGACGCCCCGTACCACCTAAAGGTTGTCAGGGGCGGATTTCGGGCACCCCGGTACGCCCTTGCGCGTGCTGCAGAGAACGCTCCCGATGCTCGCTAACAAGCCCAACACTCGTCGAAAAGTTCGTCACGCAATTGCCCCAATAAACAATTTCGAATTTCATGTAATCAATTTAATTCATCAGTCGGAGTAATTGGAGAGCAATTACTCGCCTCTTCACGAACATTGCGAAGACTTAATGCGAATGTCATTTTCACTCAAATTAATCATCCCCTTAATGATAATTTTTCTTGATTCTAAATAATTTTTTTTAGAAACACCGTTTGATTTAAACGGAAATTAAATTTAGATTAGTTTCTCTTTTTTTATTACAAATTTGTTTAGTCATTTGGCTTTGATACATCTCAAAATTTCAACGACATCTGATTCACTTCGCATATGTTCAGAGTTATTGTTCGACCTGCAATCGTTTCATCGAAAAACACACATGTCATACAAAACAAGACAGATTAGTTGTGCCATGCAGATGTCGGTTTCTCATAAAAGATGTGAAATTCGAAGACAGAGCGAGCTGCCTTCAAGAGAGCAAGAAACAGTTCTTAATTAGCTGAACTGCCAGATCATTCGAATTTTACCATGTGCTGTAAAAGGAAACAGACAAACTCGAAAATGATACAAAGTGTATCTCGCTTTCAAATCATCTCACACTAAATGAGTTGAGCGAAAATAAATAAGTCCTCGTTAACCGCTGAGTTACGGCGATGGTGTTTTTGATATGTCAAAAGGAACACATTTTTTTTTCTCTACAAAATTAATACATTCAACAGACTTTTTGCTGGACTTTAAAAAGTTTTTATTATTTAGAATTTGTAAATAAAAAAAAATGAAAATAGAATAGAAAAAGATGTTTCTTTGAATGAAAAGTTTTTCATTCAAATTAACCCAGAACATGGGAATCTTTTTGTGACAAATTAAACATATTTATTCAAGATGACGAAAATCTTGCCAACGGATGACAATTTCTAAGAGGGAAACTAAGAGAAAAAAGAGATCTCGACTGTTCTAGATGTCTTTTGACGTTTGATCGGTTGCACCCTGAGCCGATCGGCGAAAGAGGTTTGCAACTCGAAGCGGTGACCGATTCTTTGTCACATCCGTGTAATCGGATCCGGGAGCTTTGTATCTCCGCGACCGGACCATTCACGCTCGGTTTCAGCTGCTTCCGGTGGGCGTCCACGTGGAAACGGGTTCGCGATTCTTCGTCCCCTGTTTCGTCGAGGAATAAAAAACGGAAAAGGGCGCGCTATAAAAAACTCCGGTGAAAAGAAAATGGTCGGTGAAAAGAACGCGAAAGTTCACGGCGAGGCAAAAGGGTGCTCCTCAGATCTCAGGGGCGTGTAAGCGCGACCTCCCGGATCGACAACGCGATGGGGCGCTCGCTAACCTGGGTGCCGCTACCCCGAGTTATCAATGCGGGAGGCATTTTTGTGCCCAAAACTTGATTGCAGTGCTCCGGTTTCTCGGATGTAGCACGTGCGCGGGGCGGCGCCCATTACGCCGTTTGTTAAGCTATTGATTCGTTGTTTGTCGAATTAAATTCGATTTCATTCTCTCCACGACGCTGCGAGCTCTTTCATTGTTCCAGCGCCGACGAGATTGCATCCTGGTGACCCGCTACTTTGCTTCAAAAATCGTTATACCGTGCGATTGTTCATCCCTAATACAATCTCAAAATTCCTTGTTTTTTGAACGTTTCTTCAAAATTATTAAAGTAAAAAAAAAAGTAAACGTAACTGAACCAAATAAGCCGAGACTTAAAAAAAAAAAAAAAAGAAATGAAGGAATTGAAAACGAAACTTTGAAATGCAAAAAAATGCAAATCATTCTGTAAAATAAAATTGGATATGGGCTTTTCTTATCGGTGATCCATCGCAAGAGTCGGAATAAATTTACGTTTTATCAGACATCCTGAGGTTGCAAAAGGCCAGGAGAACGAGATCGCGGATCTGCAAAGTGTCGAACAGCGAAATGGCGGGTTCGCGTGAATTTTTGCACGGGTGAATGCATTTTTCGCACGAATCATCGCGTTTTTTGCGTCGGGCAAATTATATAAGTGCGCCCGAGTGTAAGTAAAAGGCCACGTCTTATCGCTCGGCGATAAGTCGGCCGATGCGGAGGAATTCGTGCGCAGGCAAACGATCAGGTCGAGCGGATTCGCTCAGCCTCTGGCTCGCGATTGGCTGACGCGAAACCACGCCTCGCTCACCTGCAGCTGCCGGGCTCAGAGTGGGGCCGATTTTACCTGCGTGACGTCATCCAAGTCACGCCACGATCGGTTGCAGGTGGAATCGATCCGCGAATTCGGCAGACGAATTGCGCCTTTTGCTATAGTCTTGGGATGCAAATTTAATGAGAAAAAAAAAAACAAAAATTGGCGACAGTTGAACGCGGTATGAAAATTGATTAACGAGTTGAGCAGATTGATGTCGTCCTATACTCGGAAAATGGCGTCGTTAATGTTAAACGGCATGATTATATGTGGCGGTACGAGTGTGCCGATATGCCATTATGCACAGACACGGACGACTTGTACGAATGACTGCTTTCACGTATGCTTACATCCACCTATCACCGTCATGCATGTAACATTAGTGTCAACGAACAGGCAAATGAATTTCTCAAGACATCAATAAATTCATCGACTAGGTGGAACGCGAACCTGCACTTTTTTTCCCTTCCACTTCACTCTGACTCTCACTTTCATGTTCTGCATAAAAAAAAAAGAAAATATAAAAATTATTTCAATTTTAGTTTCTGCGGTTCGACATGTTTTTGGATAGATGCGATGAAGAAATTATGAAAACTCGTATTTTGACTTGCTCACTTGGAATCGTGTGTTGAAAGATGCATGCAGGGAAAACTTTCTCGCCACAAATTGCAGTGGTCGGAAAAAAAGTAGTTTCCTTTTTTTTTTTCTTTTTCTTGTGCTTTATTTATGGCATTTTTGCGAACAGTGCCCGGTCAAAATGGTCATCCGGTCTCATTATTAATGCAAAGTCTTCGGTGCGTGCTCGATGTCAGTACTGCTGTTTGGCATGCGACGAATGTAATCGCGAAACTCTGCTATCATTTCGAGTCATTTTATTCGAGGGTGCGACACATCAGTACTGTCATTACGACTGGTTAATTAATTCAAGTTCACGTTATTTGATTATTCAATGATAAAGAAAGAAAGAAAGTTCCTCAATGTAATGTACAAACAATGTTTTTTTGCAAATTTGTTGCCAATGAAAATCAAACATTTCGAGATTTCAAAGTGAAATAGAAAAATGGAGATGCATCAAAAATTAGATTCTCATTCGGTGTCATTATTCGGATCTGTCGATTGGTCAATGAGAAAGACACTTTTTTTTATACAATTGCAAAAAGTGATTTTACACAAAACCGTGTAAAAAATGTGTGTGACATTCAATGAATACGCCACGTCAATATTAGTTTCGCAGAAGAGAGATAACGGTGATATTGGATGTCTCCCATTGAATTGAAGGCCAGTTTACAGCGAGAGGGGCTTTTCCCTCGTGCGCCTTCATAGTGTCGGCTTCATTGTGGCATGCTCGTTGGAGCAAATGCACATCGTTTCTACTGAAAAGCCACCTCTGATCTCTCTCTGCACAACATACAGGGTGTTTCGTCGATACAGTTATTGGCCCACATTAGAATTCACACTTTTTTACTCTCTTGTGAAAAAAAGTAGAAAAATAGTTTCACATTTTTTTCTTGTATTTCATATCATGAGAACAAACAAGTTTAAGAAGAAGTTTTCAACTATTTCCGAACTAACAAGAAATATAATTAAACAACTGGAGACCGAATGTTGATGCAGTTGTTTTATTTAATTGTATCAGGTTGTAGTCAAGAAAAATGTGGAAAAATTTGAAATAATCCAGACACCCTGTACTTTATTGTAGAATGCACATAAACGGAGGTAGAGAGATACATTAAGGTACCCTGCAGTGCGTATATTTACATATCAAAGTGTCGTTCTAACACCCAGTTCGCATCGTGGGCTAAAGTATAATATGTTGAACAAGAGCACGTCGACATTCGTCGAAGTGTATTTAATCCCAATCTGCCTTTTTGTAACAAAATTTTCAGCCGAAAAAATAATCCTCTAATCTAAGTGATTACTGGAGTGGACATTTTACAAGTAGAAAATGGCCAAATTAAAAAGTATATGCAGTGTGTATAACGACTGAAGTAATTTATCCCATACTTACACATGGAAATCATTATCTTATATAAAAAAAGTTACAGAAGAAAAGAAAATTATCGCCGACCTATGCGTTTCTGAATCATTCAGGCGGATTAATATTTTAATTTTTAAATGGCGGTAGATGAATGAGCTTTTAATCTAGATCTTCTTCATCCCGGAATAATAGATGTGACATAATTGCACATCGGAATCACATAATTGGAAAACATTATGACTCATTCGAATAATTGTGATAAAAGAAAAGTAATAACATAAAAACGAATTAATAACATTCCGACATTACTATAACCATGAGATATCTTGTTTTTTTTTATTCAGATCATATCTTTTATTTTGAGAAGGTTGTTTTTTGAAACGAGCTATATTTGTGTGATGAATCCATCTAACAAGCAAATCAACAATTTATTTAAATACTTAGAGACATAAGCAAACAAATACGACGCACGTGTCGGGCGCGTATACATCAAAGTTAAAGACAGGCTTATCTGTACTTTAAAACGCACTGTGAACACGAGTCAGTTAATTGAAAGCTTTTGATGCGTAGTTATTGGCGTTCAATCATCTTTTCAAGCGTCGGCTCGTCAGCGCTGTTTTTGTGCGCAGTCAAAGGCATCCGTCATCCCGACGCAAATTTGTCACCAAAGAGAGGCGATCGTACGATTAGACGGATTCCTTTTGTATGGGTGCACAAATTCACGAGCTGCCCCCACTGTGCGAAATTCCCACGTTGCTCGGCACAAGTATATAAGGTACTATGTGTACAGACAAATGATACCTCTTGCCATTCAAGAGTCATTCAACCGGTCGAAAGACTGTGAAATCAAAATTGTTATTCATTACAAAATTTTGAAACAACTCGGCAAATTTTGGCCTTAGTTACGCGAAACTGAACGAATAATGATTATTTTTGTTCAAATCTTTTATTTTCTCTTCATTGCAATAAAAAGTAGGGAGCAATTTTGCAACGATAATGAAAAGATCAAAAATCATGAGATATGAAACGGATGAATAAACTTGAGCGATCGAAAGAGCGCAATCAATTTTGACATTAAATATTCGCGGCGTATGGGAGGCAAGGCAATAATTTAAGAATTACAAGTAGTTGAACGCAGAATATTTTCAATTGCTCTTTTTGAGCGGTCGCGCTTAACGATCGCCACTTCGGGGTCAAGGTGGGTTTGCAACAATTTGTTCCGAGATTCTCGCGATCGGATGCAGAAAACGTCAGAACGACTTAATAACGATTGCGAGACTATTGCTTCACCCTCTGCGACCATTTGCATACACGATTACAGATTGCCGAGGGCTCAAATAAGTCTTATCCCATCTAAAGAAACGCCGAAAACTATCTCCCGACCATTACCGCCGCTGAGAAAATTCCTAAGGCTACATTTTTCACTTACAGCTCTCGTTCAATACTTGCCACATTAACCAAATTATTCATACCCGAGATGAATTATTCAGCCTTTTATCGGATACAATTGTTATCCAAGTCACGATAATTTTGAGGCGACTTTTTGATCGTCCCATTGAGTCATTTTCGCACCGACGATTTTGCATCTGCAAATTTGTCAAATTGTTTGATTAAAGGTTCAATTCCAGCTGATTAATTATTTTTTAATAACAAAATTTAAAAAATGATTAATTCTTTTGATGATTCAATTGTGTTGGAATGTTTTGACCGTTGATGGTCAGTAAATTCTGATGAGGTTTCCTCTGCGCATCAAGGACAATAATTATTGTCATTTGGGAGTAGCGAACTTCGAATGTGACGTAGATATTGTAAGAGTGTAATGCTTATAATCGGCACATGTATCCGCCGGAACGCTGTAAATACTTGTCATTTTCATTAATTCCAAACAATATTTTTCAGCTGCGGACTCATTATTCTGCAAACACAGCTTATGTCTCCTCAATTATCTTTTGATTCGATTATGCCAAACAAAATTATAGTAATTGACCTTGAAAGGAACACTTAAACCTACGTTTTTACATCTAAGCCAGTACTTATCGTGTTATACGAACGATGTGTGCAGCTTTTATTTCATTGTGCTTTGTGATTTCAAATCCAATTGCAGAATCTTTACAGTTTTTTTTATATATTAAACTCAAAAAGGATAATGATGTGTCGAGAAGAGGTTTATGTAAATCTCTACGACTGTATCATTGAGAGGGAAATATTTTTTTCCGTTATGATAGATAAATCAAATAAACTTTAAATTCATATTTAATTTTTAAATCTAGATGACAAATTTAAAAGAAAGTTTATCGACTTCAAAGGTTATCGCGTTAATGGATTTACGATCTTATCTCAGTTTAAACATTCGTTGAAAACCAACGTGAGTCATTAAGAAAAACACGCGATGAAATGTAATATGATCGTATAATTAGAATTGAAAGTAAATTAAGTAAGTATATATGAAAAACTTGTATATGTTTGTTTAATTGATTATTTAGTTTTTAAATCTGATAAAGTAAATAAACTTGTTCAAATCAACATGTACGGTAAGTTTCACGGTTTAAACTTGTACTTTAAGACTGATGCATTTTTTATTTTCATTTTTTCGTTAAGTTAAATATAAAATCTAATTTTCAGGACACAAATGGGTGGAATGTACAATTGGGAGTCATTTCCCAGAATATTTGTTAGAGGTGGAGAAGATACTGATGAATGTGCCATTTTCGTACGACGTGCAATGCATAACAACGAAAAATATAATTTGTATCAACTACCCAGGAAGTGAAGTTAGATTGCACTAATGAGAAGTGAGTGGAGTATTTAAATTTTTATCTTCTTCGAAAAAGACATCTTATTGAATAGATCTTATTTTATAATTCATTTTTTCAATAGATTCTGGTTCATGCTGGATTCCACTGGGTGTATGCTCGTGACGGCAACGTTCCAGCTAATGCTGTCTCTTCTGGTTGCACTAGCAATGGTGAACCGTTGTACGTTGGAAGAGTTCATCACAACGGTGCCTGTACCGTTGGAAAGGTATAGGATTGAACAAATAATAGACCATATATCAAATCAAGTTTGATAAGAATATGTAAGACAAATTAATTAATCGTAACAAAAAATTATTGGATATAATCTATTTGTATCTTTGTTATTACAGATTCACCTCAGCCATGGATGCTGTTACATTTCATTCGACAGCGATGAGAAAAGCTACGAGCATTACAAAGTTCTTGTCTGCCAATACTAATAAAATAAAATTTACAACAATGTAATTCTATGTTAGGATTAAGTGGTTGAAAGATTGAATAAATTATTTATAACAGTAACATTTGAAAGATCATACATTGATTCTATCTCCGAGCCTTTTTTATTATATGAAGAGTTTCTTAAAGATATATATTAATCTGAAATAATCTAACCATGCAACTACCCTTAGTTGATTATTTACATCATCTGAAAAAAAAAATTTTAAATATATAATACTTGGATATCAAATAGCTGATAATTTTGTATCTTTGTTTGTGTATTATATATATTATACACTTGAAACTACAATTACCAAAGTTAACGATTATAATGTTTCAAGAAGTGCACTTTAAGTAGAACTTTCATGGCCCCCTTTTAGAAATGGCATAGTAAGTGTACGTCACAAACTATATCGAAGAAGTTCTACTTTAAATTATTGCTATTTGTTTTTGGAAATTGTCATTGAAAAAAAAAATTCCAATATGACTTGTGATTTTTAATTACCTAGAACGATGGGATGCAAACTTTTTGCTTATCTGTACAAAATCTTATTAATTATTGCTGAAAAACTTTTCATACCAGTAATTATAAACAGTTATCTTTTATCGAGATGAACAAAACATTGTTTATTATTTATATTACATTATGAAAAAAAAATTCCGGTGTAGTCAGCACGATGCTTATCTAGACAAGTTCTTGACTATTTTGAGCGGCATTTAAAGAGTCAATAAATAAATACGTTGATATTTTTGTAAATTATTGAATGAAATGAATTATTTATAGTCAAAACAACCTTAACAATCATAAATTTGTATGCATACGTTTTTAACATTATGTTTAACTTCTAACTGAATCAGTCATTTTGACTGCGATCAAATGAACGAGAAAAAACCTTGTTTTGAAATTGAATTGAAAAGCGAATTAAATCGGTAAAAAATAAACTGTTTAAATTATCAAAACGCCCGAAAAAGTAATAGATTTTTAGATTTTATTATCACTACATTGTCATGATCACATTTCATTAATTTGAAAAATTAATATTCAGTTACACATAAGGATGAGTCGATGATTTTTATGTTTTCTAAATTTTATATTGAGTGATATGTTAAGATAAAATAATTGTTTTCTACTATTGATTAGAATGTTCTAGTTCAATAAATTTAATTTGAACTAAATTATCAATATTTTAACTCAAAGATAAGCGGCTAATATATAAAGGGCATTGAACATTGTTTAACGTCAACAGTTTAAGTTTGTCAGTCTCTCTGTGAAGTGAAACAAAACAACCAAACTTTAAAATGTCTGGTAAGTCACCATATATTCATTCATTTATAAAGTTTTTTGTTTCGTATTATTTTTCATCTAGAATATTTTATTGAAAAGTTTATTTTTCATAAAAGTATTATTCAACAACTTATAAAATAATTTCAGGATACAAGTGGGTACATTATGTCGTTGGAGGCGCTTTCCCAAATCACGCTGTTAAGGGTGGTGAAGATCTTGATGGATCTACCATCTACGTCGGTCGTGCACGTCGAAGTGGAGATTTGTTACCAGCAAAAGTAGTTCCTTCCAGAGGTCAGGCTTATGTCTGCTGGGGTGGTCAGGAAGTCACTGTTGATGTTTGTGAGGTAAGTCAAATATTCAAAATTTAAAACCAAAATTAATAATAATATTCCACAATATTCTAAAAAAGTTTCTTCGCATCTTCTTAACTTTATGTAACTTTAACCTTTGTTGAACAATTATAACATTCTGGAACATTTTTAATAGGTCTTAGTCCAAGCTGGTTTCCACTGGGTCTCAGCTTCGTACGGAGATGTACCTCCTCAAGCTATTCCTGCGGGGGAGACCACTGATGGAGAAATTTTGTACGTTGGTAGAGTTAACCATGATGGAATCATAACCATTGGAAAGGTAATGCCTTATGAAATTACCATATGAAAGTTTTTATGTAAAAAAATATCTATTTTTTTCTAATAATTATATTGTTTTTCTTTTACATTCAGGTTCACCCGAGTCATAGCTGCTGCTATATTCCATTCAATTCAGAGGAAAGAAAATTCCATGACTACGAAGTTCTCGTTTGCCATTTTTAAATGGTATCAACATTTTAAGCTATGCTAGTTACTAGATGTTTACTTGTTTATATGTTTATTGAAACAATTTTATTTATTGCGATGTACAAAAATAAACGTTGAAATTAATGTCAATCAACGCCTCTTTTTATTCTTTTCATTCTTTATTCCAATACATAAATATGTATACCATCGAAATCCAATGCCGCTCAACGTGGATAAATTTAAAAAGAAGAAGTTTGAGGAACTAAATTTCTTATATTTAAACTTCAAATATTGTTAAGAATATTAAAATCCACGAATATAATCAAAGCATAAGTTTTCCATAATTTTTATCGCGTCATTAGCATATCTTTTATAATTATTGTCAATATGAGCTATTAACCTCAAACGTGTTTTAAATGAATTTCTTAATCACCTTTGATGAGAAAAAGATAATTCAATATTATAACAAATAATAAACCAAACATGGTCATTTTGTCTTGTGTTTTCAAACGAGTAAGGTTCAACTCCAAATAAAACAATGTGTGGTAAGGTTTTCAAAGTTATAAAATGATATTTTGATTATTTATTTGCTCAATCACTGATGTTCTCCGTGTATAGTTTCGTAGTTTTCATTTATAAATTCTGTAATTTTAAGCATACAAGTGGGTGCATTACCGTGCCGGAGATATTATTCCCAATCATGCTATCAAGGGTGGTGAAGATCTTGACGGTTCAACCATCTATGTTGGTCGTGCACGTTTTCATGGAGATTTACTACCAGCTAAAGTAATCCCCGCAAGAAATACTGCGTACGTTTGCCATGGCGGCGAAGAACGTACTGTAGATGTTTGTGAAGTAAGTCATCAATTTGTTTTAAAGTACAATTAATTTCCAAAATAAATAAAATACAAATTGTATAAAATAGTTGTATAAAATAAATAAAAATATATTTTTTAATTTTCTATTTTTTAGGTTTTAGTTCAGGCTGGTTTTCATTGGGTACCTGCCTCGTACGGAAATGTTCCTATCAATGCCATTCCTGCTGGAGAAACAAATGATGGAGAAATTTTGTACATTGGTAGAGTTCAACATAATGGAACAATCACAATTGGAAAAGTATGACAAAATATTTCCGACCTGAATTTATATTGATCAAACATTACAATTTATACTGATGTTGAATTCAAACTAATAAAAATATTTTCATAGGTACATCCGAGTCACAGCTGCTGTTATATTCCATATGATTCTTGCGAACGTAAATTCGAAGATTACGAAGTGCTCGTTTGTCATTTTTGAATGAAATAAAAATTGTATAGATATATTTTATAATTATATAACTTTTTTTTTTACTGCAATTGAAAAAATAAATGGACATATAGACACATCATCATTGACCTTTGAGTCGAAGTGCTATTTTAATTTAAAATTCCAATTGAAATGAACATCATTTTTGTTCTGATCAACATTTTCAAATTGTTATGGTCTCTAAAGGGATTGGATTTGAAAATTTTCATTTTAATTTAAAGAAATCATCTAGTTCGAAAAAATTGCACCGCGATGATCCAACAGAGCGCGCCTTTTGATTGTTCGTTTCGAATCGAACGTGAACGCATGACGGAAAGCCCGGCGCTGTCAACCAGGATCTTGTGACCAGAGCGGCGAAGATCAAAGCCTCGGCGAGCGGTTTGTACAGGTCCATTATAAGCTTTCATGAGTGTTCGGTCTCGCTGGGATCGGAACGTGACGCGGGCGAGGCGATTTATTTGCCATCGCCGCTCCTTATTTCATCGCAACGTGATTCAAAATACGACATTGACGCGGACCAATCGCACACAACAAAGATTCACCGATACTTTTGACACGTTTTTGATACTCGTCATTTTCGGCACTTGTCGCCCTCCAAATTCATTTTTCGTACTTTTTATTCTTCAAAGGAAAGCGTTCACACGTTTGCCTCCTTTCATTTGTCAACACTCATTTTTCCTTTTAAATCTGTACGACCTAAAGATGACTTCATTGAATTTCCAACATCAAATTGATTTCATTTCGTCTTGAAATATTGTTAGGTTCAATTTATAATAATTCATATAAGTTTGATATAATCTGTCTGTGTCAATAATGTAACTAAACAAATAATGCATAAAATAGAGAATGTATAAAATTTATAACTGGTTTATTCACCGCAGACTCTTGACCCTTGCCTCCTCTTCATCACCGCCTATCCACGCGACTCTTCGGCACCGCAAAGACGAGGCCTGTAATTCACATGATGAAGCCGCGTGCGACACTCGAGAGATAAATGTCTCTACAAACCAAAAAACAAGAAAAAAATCCCGTTTCAATTCCTCGACTACGAAATGAAATATTCTGTTTGCAGAACACCAAACGTCTTCCGTCGTTTTTTATTTAAAATTTTTCGATTTAAGAAAGAGCGAGGGTCAGTTCTCGATTCATCATTTTTGGTGAAAGTGAGTGTAATTTATAAAGTATGGAAACGTGGCTTTTATGCTAATTCTATAGATTGTGTGAAGATTATTTTATTTTGCCGCGCCACAATTGGCGGTAAAATAAATTGTACCGATTATGTTATTCATAAATGATGACCGAATCAAAGTTTGGAATGCGATTATTAAAAGAGGGGATTTTTTTTTTCAAATTGAATTATGATAATCTGATTTTAATGAGTTGCTGGTGGAAAAAGATGTTTCTCCAGTTAATCAATTATACATTTATTTAAAACAGACAGTATGCTTACGGTTGTGTCTTTTTTTCGCTAAAAATGTTAACATTGATTATAAGATTATATAATTTAAATTTCAAATTTTGTTTCATAATTGAACTTTTATTTTTTTTTACTTCAGATTCCAGTTTTCTGCAAAATATACAAACCACGGGTCGTAAGATGCTGCCACCTTGTGACAAGATCAGGCAGTTCTGTAGCTCGATATTCGCAAAATCCGAGCCCATGAAGAATCGTTTCTCTTTCAACATACAAAAGGTAATTTTTATTTTTCAGTGCTTAACAACGAACATTATTCACATACATTTTAGAAAAAAAAAAAAAAAAAAAAAAACAATGTTCATTATAAGTTTCATTTGAAAATGATGTATTAATCGAACAATTTAGAAGTGCATGATGATGCTTATTCAACGAGGCCGTGGTTTTATTGTCGATTAAATTTCGCCTCGTCGCCCTTTGACCCCGTGTTTGCAAGACGCCGCGTCGAAATTGTACCGCCGTTGTTGCCAATTTCCGTGAATTGTTTCTTTTACGCAAAGATGCGCTTTAAAGGAACACGGCTCAGGGCCCAAATTGTACGTTAATTTGCAGGTAACTATTTATCTTTATGGCTGAGAGTCGAGCGACGCGTCGTTCCAATAATAGATTCCAGAAAGACGTTAAATTTATATCTTGGTTGACCCGTCGGAATTTTTTACTGCACCGTAAACTGCCAAGTCGATAAATTTGAAATTGGAAATTGAGATTTGAAAATACACTAGATCAAAAAAAAAAAAAAAAAAACCATTTGCGTCCGACTATACCTATAACATTGAAGAGTTTATGCAATTTTATTGGTACTATTTTGGTTCAAATCTTTTGGGAATGGGAAAATTTAAATGAATTGCGAAATTGCATTAGCTCTTAAAAGACGTTTTCCGTTGTGCATTATTGTTACTTAGCAAGAGACACGTGATCAATTTGTCAATTCAGGTCTTCCTCACGAAACCCATGGGGAATTAGAAAACTCTGTTCATCCCCTACGGATGTATTAACTTTATGGTCTTATTCGG
The DNA here is from genome assembly GCA_030523145.1 of Trissolcus brochymenae. Classification (NCBI taxonomy): domain Eukaryota; kingdom Metazoa; phylum Arthropoda; class Insecta; order Hymenoptera; family Scelionidae; genus Trissolcus; species Trissolcus brochymenae. The sequence goes on from JAQQRF010000435.1 coordinate 117,152, forward strand.
TACTTTAAGCCGAGATGTAAACGGGAAATAGCTTCCAGCTCTTAGGGACTCGCTGCTTAACAGTTTATTGGTAACTATTGGACAGAACCCTACTCGTTTGATATGAATACTGTCTAATGGACGCCAATGTGTAACTGAAATATTTACAAAATGTATTTAAATGTAATCGTTTAATTTATAAGTTGATTCTTTGTTTTATTTTGAAATAACTTTTTTTTAATCGAGTGCCAGATTTTGATTTATGAATTAAGAGCTCATAAAATCAGAACATATGGCTTGTCTATATAGTCAGAGCTTAGGTTATTGACGTCGAAGAAGGCGAAATACTGGATTATAAACTGGGGATCTTCGTAGTTTAGTTACACATGCTCGATCACAAAGTCTGCTTGGCCATTTATGTATTTCGAGTATCGGAACGAATCATATTTATTGGGCGAGCAAATTTACAGACTACCCAAATCCCAAGGGTGGTCCTCATATAATTTCCTCTGTCACCCTCGGTTTATCGACAAATGACACCTTCGGGTGGTCATGTTGAGAAATACCATCAGCAACACTTCCCAAATCTGATAAAACTATCACATTAAATGTAATCTCAAGATAACATTTCAAACAATTTCCCTCATTACCTAATCATGCTTTTTAATCGAATCAATCTTATTTTTCAAATTTGACCAAAAAAAATTTGTTTTGCTGAACTTTTATATAAAAATTGACTTTACCAATAAATCACTCGTTTAATTCCCACATATTCCACCATATCTAATTGACCGATAGGGCCAATAAAATTGTTCAAAGACTTGTCCTTCGGGACACGAACGAACTGTAGAAATGCACCAATGATCATGAAAAACCACAATGCGTCTTCGTTTTCCCATGGAGCTCGACGGGGCGCGATAAAAAAACTTAGAGCGCGAAGTTAGAATGGCCCTTTCTCGTGCAAGTCGTACAGGTTGTGTCCTGCTGAGAGGAGTATTTTTCTCAATACACAGGTTGCTACAGGATCCATCGATCGACATTCGATACTAATTGGCCAGAACGAAGGGTGTCCTCTTATTGCCCTTTCTTCAGCGCTACTCTTCCTTCTTCATTATCTGGCCAATTATTATCCGTTATGTAATAGCACCTAGGCCTTTTATATCTTTCCATCGCAGAAAGGATTTTGGGACCATTCTTCGATTTTTTTTTCTTCATTCAACTTTTTTCAGATCGAAAGTAGTATTAAAAAAAGGAAAGGAATTACGGAAACGGGCGTGTTCTTATTATGATAACAAAATCGATTAAGAAAATGGACTGATTGTTTTTTTGTTTGATTGAACCTTCTTTTTTATTTTTGACAATATTTTTTTGGTTGAAGATGAAAAGACAGGTGAAAAATGGTGTAATTTACGTCTGCCATTGCGTATAAGAAAGTACAAAGGAAATTCAGAATAGACCGCGCAGAGGCTTGTTTCACGGAGTATTTACACAGAGTTTGAACTTAGACGCATCTGTTCGAGTTATAATGTATCTGTCCTTTGAGCACAGTAACTGTTCTGTTGTAATTACTTGTTAAATGGACTCAAGATAGAGGAAGACACCGACCGATAAATTTGCTGACTCGACAAACTTCTCGGTGCTTTGTAAAAGCAGCCTTTGGAGAACTTGAAACAAGACTCCGTACCTTTTTTTCCCTCAAGATGTAACTTTTTTCACTTTTCTAATTATTGAAACCTAATTATAATAATGATCATAATTTCATACAAATCAACTAGTCTCGGTTCAGTTCTTTTTTTTTTTTTCGGGCACAAGTTTGAGACTAAAGTAAAAGCTCGTTTGGGATAAAAGTAAAAGCTGTATGCGTGGATAAGTATCAGTCACACTCTTGCACGAATGATTATTCGGGACGGCATTGGAGCGCGCGCAAAATATACACGTATCGGACAGAAGTGCGGATACGCCGTAAATATTCGAACGAGGCAGTATATCTCTTTCGTGTTGCTCCACGCCCCGAGCACATGCTGTCGGTACTCAGACTGTACCGATGGCTCTTTTTCTCTAGCTGCCAGGCTTTTCGCGCAGAAAACGCGAGACTTGCCCAAAAATGCGTCGCGACGCCTGACTTTTGATCTCGTCACAGTGTATTTTTCGTGAAAACGCCCATTCACAGTCGATTCGACAATTTGAAAAAGAATTTATTGGCCAGTATATTTAACTGACATTGACGTCGGCCGAATTGTCTCTTCTTTATTGAATCCTAGCTCATCTCATGCGAATGAAAAAAAAAAAAAAAAAGAAAAAAAACAATATACGAAAACGACGAAAAATTTGCAAAGCAATTTTCTTCAATTTCTTTTTTTTATTAACTTTTTAATCATTTTTTTGTTTGATCGTGTGAAAATCAATTTCTTGTTATTTTATTTTTTGTTGAAAGAAAAAAGAGAACTAGCCGAGTGACTTTGGTTTTCTCAATTCTATTCATTGGTGAGTTTTATCGGAATTTCAGTTTAATTTCTTAAAGGCCCATAAAGCGCAGATGGACCTAAAAGAAGCAACGATTTCTTCTGACATCGTTCGCCATAAAACAAACTAACCGCCGACAGGAATCTTGTTCATTGCCTCCTTTGCGGGGCGTTACAGAACCATACTTTATCGCTTTGTGAACTCGTAATTCTCGCGCAAACAGTTTTACACGTTCAGCGCGACGTTCTGCCAGCCGTCAAAATATTCGCGGTTTTGAGTAACACATTTCTCGGAGCCCCAAGCTGCTTACACCTCTTCCTTTCCGGATAATTAATATCAATCGGATAAATTTATCTTGGCTGCATTTCAACATTCTTGTTTCCACAATTTTTTGCTATAATATATTAACGATTTAAATTAACAACATTTTAATCAAAATTGCCTACATTTAAACAAACAAAACTTCATTTATGGCTGGAAACAAAGTTCGCCTTACAAACAACAAAAAAAATCCGAATTGAACATTTTGCTTTCCTAACCGTCTTCTAATCAAATTAATCATTATAAAATTAGATAATAAAATGACAATTTAAATTAACGGATTTAATTAAAATCTCATAAAAATTCCTTGAATCAAAAAAGTTCATTTTTTAAATTTTGTTTTTTCAATAATCAATCATAATATAATAAAACTGTTGTAAATTAATGAGGCCTACTGGTGACCCGAAACTTACGCCTTTCAGACCTACAATAACATCGAGAACAGTAATTTTTCAGTAGATAATATTGTGCCACGGGTCGGGGCAGCCGGATTGGAGTATGCGGAACATCGAAATGACACATTGCTTTTCCACCGAGTATCGGTTCTTTGAGACCAGAAGTCATTTGTCACCGGGCCACAATGTGGTCGCGCCTGCAAATCGACGCTGCTGCTTTTTGGCCGAACATTGTTACCGTTTGCACAAACGCTTTGATTTATGCATTTCTGTTCGCCCGACAATGCCGCCGGCTGATCGTAAAGAAACCACGGCCTTCTTATTCGGCTTTCGAGATTGTCCGGGGACCGATTATTCCGTCGAGCATCTGCCAATATTTGTCATCCATTATCACTCTTGGCTTGTAAACATCTAACTATGAACAGTCTCCTTTTTTTATTGCCACGATTAGTCTTCATGTTTTTGTTACTTCAGTAAAAAAAAAAAAAAAAAAAGAAAAATGAATTGATTCCAGGGAGATGACTATGTCAAAATTGTACACGCAAAAAAGAAAAGCTAAACTACCCCCTCCCCTCACTTTCAGTTAGAAACTGAGTAAACAACAAATTATTTAAGACTGATTTCGTAAATGAAACATTGCCGGGTGCATTTTTAAGTAGTTCGTAGGAGCTGCATTTGTTATTCCATTCAAGAAGCAGTTCTGGAAATAACGTCTCACCCTATACAAAATTGAATAGTCTTTTTTTGAAGCACATTGTATACGTTTCATATGGAAGTACCCAGAAGGGTTCATCATGCTTAAATTCTGTCTTGAAAAATTATAGTAGAACGTCAAAGTGGAATAGCACGTTATGTTTCATAGCTTATGATAATTGTACTGTCGTATGTCTGAGTTTGATGGTCATTGTGAACGAAACTTCTTCGACGAAAAGGTTTACTGGAATTTATCGCGAGTGGTCATCAATTTTTTTGAACTCGCTTTTGCCACCACTTTTTGATACATAAAATTGTTTTTCGAACATTTTCGGAATTAACTTAACACATAAATATTCATGACCCTACAACAATTGCTCAGTTGCTGAACAAAATAATCCTGGCTCCTCGATGGTTTATCAATTTTCTAACATGATGTATTAATTTGACGAATTCTTGAATAAATTTCCATCAACAAGGATGATGCATTGAACGTACACCCATCGCTGGAATATTATCTTCACGCAACAATATAAGCGAACTTAACATGAGCTATAAGATTTCACAAATTATCGTATAACTTCTGACAAAAGTGGACTTGACACGACAGCGCACCATCACTTAAACTGCTGTTATTATATGAGCACCATTTTTCAATCAACTATGTTGAAATTATTATTTACACAATTTTGAAAACCAATTTTGAAACTGATGTTTCACGAGGCCTGAAAACAACAATTATTAATCAGTTTCCTAAAAAATTGATCGGTTCAGAAAAGATGGGAAATTTGTTCACGAAATGAACATTAAAAAGAATTGTGGGTCAAAATTATTGCTTGAACAAAAAAAAAAGTGTACGGTGGAAAAATGCAACCAACTGGCACCGAATTTGCCATGCTCGTATTCTTTTTTCGATCATTTACCAAAAACCGGAAGACGGATATGAAAGTAAATGCAGAGTGGTTGCACGCATCCCTTTTCTGCGCTGTTATTATCCCATCGGACATATGTAGGACATGCATTCACAATGCATACAAAAAAATGCATAATAAAAGAAAAACGAGTGAAAAATGAATGAAAAAATGGCGATTTTACGTTGGAAGCTCCGGGCAGGTTTCTCCATCTGTTTGTTAACCGAAGGCAATCGTAGGATCGCGAATAAAAGACCACCGTGGCGTGCATGGTTTAAGAAAAAGGAATACGCAAACCGTATTCGTCAGGATGCATTTTTCTAAAGCTCAAGATGTATCGGCATTCTGATCACTCGTCACGCATTATAGATTCTTAGTTTTTGTGTTTTGCACCTGTCATTTTTATGAATTTGCATTTGCCAACTCACTTGTGACATTTTTTTTTTTTCAATAAGAAATCATGACGATAAAAATTGTACATTTATCTGTGAACTAAATTTTTCATAATATAATTGAAATAAAAAATTTAAAGGTCTTAAGTTTTATACCAGACATTCATAGATACTTATAGATATATACAGTGTAAATATATTCGTTACCGACTTGTAAGAAAGACAGTTGTGTATTGTTTGAAGAAAGTTTATTAAATTATTTACTCAGTCTTTTCAAAGTTGACTGACAGACCTCGCAGATTTCCTGGAACAAATGTATAGTAATACGGTTTAAGTCTATTTTAAAAAAAAGCTCATCGTGGAAAATGAATAAAAAGACTAGTTAGGTAATTAACATTTTTGGATTTTGGAACTTGAAGCAAAGTAGGAGACAAAATCGTTCGACTGGTACACTATGACTTTTATGTTAGCTTTTGTTTATGCTGGAATTCTTATTATGTCATGTTTTATTTATACACGCTCACTAGAATGAGAAATGTTTGACTCTACCTCGACCCACCTGAGGGCGGAATCGCGACGCCCTTACCGCCCTCCAATGGATCACAACTGTACACATTTCATGGTTATCATGAAATCCCATTTGTACAAATTAGTATCATTTTCAAAGCCTCTTCAACGATCCGATCATTCAAATTTTGAATGACTAGTTCTCAGTGTCAAAAAATTGAAACATCAGTTATTTCAACAATAAAAGTTTTGTACAACATTTTAATCAAACAAAAATCTAAATTTTTTATTAAAAAATAACAGTTGAATGGTTGGAAAAAATGAATTAAAAAAAAGATTCAAATATAATAGTTGGAAAAAAAAAAGATGTAAATCTACATCTTTTTAAAGATGTAAATTTTATTGACCGTCAAATAACTGAACCAGATTTGACATACAAACGAGCGCATAAAAGTAATCAAAATTTGCAACCGCGTAGCTATGTGAATTTTTTTTTTGCATGAGAGGGTCGAATGATAATTGTAGTAAGACATATGTCGTTTTATATGCATATTTGGATGGGAAAAGTTTTATTTGAATAACATATATAGAGGCGTGGTGAGCGCGCGATCTCAGGTGTGTCTCGTTTTGGGACAATGCGACGCAAAAACGCTGCGCTACGACTCCGCCCAGATCTGTCTGAATGTTCTAATATGCGGTCGTCTTGTCGTGCGACGCAACGAAAGTCGGGGTCGTCCGACAGATGTATCGATATAAAATAAAATAAAGGCTGGGAGCTCGTGCTATCGACGCCCACCCTTTTTCTTACAAAGGCCGCGCCATTGATCTAATTTGTGTATTTCTTATTTTCCATTTGTCATCCCAAACAAAATACACATTTTCCGTTTCATCATCGAGTTGACACCTCGACGGACATTATGACCTTTGAATTTACCGCCTATACTTAACTGAAAAATATGTTCAGTTCTAAACGCCATTTAAATGTCATTTTGAAAAATAGCTCGGTTGAATTATGCTTTAACTTGGCGTTAAAAAATGAAAATAGAAATGAAAATAAAAATCACGATTGGGTATAAAATTTGACATTTTTGTACAGTTTTAAAAGTGTGAAAAAAATGAAGAGAGAACAAAAAAAGAATGACTAAGTGTGATCGGCGGAAGAGAGTTGATAATGATAGTATTTTAACTATAGCCCATATGTGCAACCACAAGTCTTCGAACTGCTGTTACCCAAAGACGAAATCAATGTCGATGTTCGTAGCATCTTCTTTACACGCCAACGTGCTAACCAACACGAGCAGATGTGTTTTTTGTTGGCCATAATGAAGAAGATTCCTGCTGACTTTATTTTCACGTTTTCTCGTTCCCTAATTTCCCCTGTCGCCGCCCTCGTGCATTTTTATTCCACGAGGTCAGGAATGAAACATTGTCCTGGGTAAAAAATAAAGATCGACCTTTCTCTCGGCAGAAAATAATTAACTCCGCGAGATGCGATTTAATTAGAATGCAGAGACAATGGATGAAATTTTGTTGGGCTTGCAATTCCGGGTCGGTCGAAAAAAAAAAAAGTTTCATAATTTTTCATGCACGCGCGCAATTATATTTGTCAATGTCAGTTGACACACTTTTTGCGGAGAGCGTTTATGTTTTATTCTGCCATTCGAGGCTATAATCTGGCCGCGGATTCACTGTAATAAGCCGGCAACTATAATTCCGAACCATAGAAAAAAAAAGGTCTAACAATTCCGTGAGTTCGCGAAGCGTGATTTTAATTACGTTCCAGTCCTTTAAATTCAACGTTGGTTCTAAACGCGCGGTACAACAAAACAATTCAATTAATTATCTGTTATCTCGATTCGTTTCTAAACGACGGCTGATGAACGGATAATTTTGTGTGATAAAATCTCAAATTGTCATTTAAACTATATATTTTGCCAGCTATTACAATTATTACAATAATTACAATTAAGAGCGCGCGAGCAACGAGGAATATATTTATAATTTTTCGTATTTGTATTTTCATAACTGTTAAAAGAACAAATTAAAATCTTCGAGCCGCTTCCGGTCTTGAAGAAACAAAATATTTCAGTCAATGATTTTAAAAATTATTCGAAAAATTGTTTATAATGTAACTGGCGCGATTTAACTCAAGCAGAAGTGAATTAATTTCTCAAGGAATATGTTGGCCAAAATTGAGGGAAGTGCGGGCGTTTTTATTTCCCGCGGTCAAAACCGCTGGTATAAAATCGTGGAGCGGATCGGCTGTGACAGAGAATCGCGTTGTTCACGACATCCGAAGCATTGTAGCACAACATGTCATTCTAGTAATGTAATACGAGTAAGACCGTAACAATACCACATAGACGTTTAATTATCATAGAGTAATGTCTAATAACATACATTAAGCAGCGGGTTACCATATGGGGACCTTTTGTCCTTCGTAATAACAGTTGCACACGGAAAGAGTTGTGCACGCGCATGCGTGGAGAGCACTCCTCCTCTTTCCCTGTCTCGTGGTACGCGAGACTTATTTTTGTCAATTTTCTCTTCCTCTTCTCTAGCCGTTTTAGACGCACATAGACTCAACCACACGTATACATGAATCATACCGCGGTTGCGTGAGACTGATTACGGTAATCAAACGTTCCTGTTCCGCTATTGGTTGCATATTATAATAATCGATGCCACCACGTAACTTCCTTGTTTTCAAACGTTCAAAACCTGGCTCTTTTCACGCGACCGCACGCTAAATGATTTCATCTTCACGACCTGTTTGGTGTCAATTCCTTATTCTTGCTTCTTCTTCTTCTTCATCATCTCGTCGATTGATAGCAAAATTTGCGACTTTTCCGCGGACACGACCACTTTGCGAGATTGCCTCGTCTAGATACCGGTTCGCAGGCAATTCAGGATGTAACTTTTCCACCTAAGAATTCACCGACGAATTCAAAACGATCTGTTATTCCGATTCACATGCTTTGAATAACTCCGAGTTTGCTACAAATTACACGGCTTGAACATATACCTGCTGAGAAAAATTATAACTTTTTTTCCCCCTCGTTTCATTCAGTTTTGGAACCGCATTTATTCTTGTAAAAAATTGAAGGAAAAAAAGATTTAAAAAGTACCTCGAAAATATTTCGTAATAAAATCATTTAGGTGGAATCGTTTTAGTCTAATCTGAATTGTTTATTTCCTTAGTTTCTCCAGTTAGTGGGTCACTTTTTTTCGCTACTGTGCACCCCGTGATTATAATATTCCGTATGTCATGAGAAAAAAAAAAGGTTTACTTTTTCATCCGAAATACACGGAAGCTAAAGATCGAGGAGGAACTTTTTTGCACTCGAATGAAGAAATGATTGATGACGTTCGGAGGATCAAGGGTAGATTTCTAATTTCGAATTCGTTGTACGTTACGTCGCACCGGGACAATGAATTGTTTTTCAACCGTAAAATTGTTGTTCCCGTTCAAACCACTTTTTCAAATGATTAAAAATAGTTCAACTGACCATATACTTATAGATATATTGACAGGTGTCAACAACTGAATTTTAATTCCAAAATTAATTAAATGAACATCGTTTGTTTATTTAAATTCGATGTTGACTGAAGAATTGATTAAATAAAATTTTCAATCAATTTCGCATTATGAACATGGAAACAAAAAATGACGAACATCCATCAATTCCACGGATCAAGTTAGCAAAATGATGACTTATGCAAGTGCAATTTGTAGACTTTAAATCACGGATGATGACTTAAAATATTCCACGTTAACTCATTTTGTTTCCAACGTCGTTTGTAATGCTACAAAACATAAACAAGTCAGCAGACATGGACACTCGAAAAGTTGCAAACAAACTTCATACCTCTGTGTTGAATATTTTATTTCGTCCGAAAGAGGCGGTGTGAATTGTAACTCCATTGTATATTTCAAATGAACATCTGGTTGACATACAAAATTTGAAAAAAAACGAATCCTGCATTCGCTCTGAAAAATATATTTATGCAAATTCAAATTGTCCGATATATTTATGCAACAATTTTGTTTTTACAAATTGAACAAAATTGATATTTAAGGAACAGCAGAATTTGGTATTTTTGAGCATTTCAGGATGGCCCGGGGCATTCTCAAGCCGCACACAGTCAGTCAGATCTCATCTCAACAAAGTCAAGCCAGCGGGTCTTGCGGTAAATAAAAGAGCTCAGCATCCAAGAGGCCTAAACACGTCAAGCAGACTCATTGACCAGGCTCGCTGCGTGCCCCGTCATCATACTTCTCAGTACGTCGCTCGAGCATCAATAGTCAATGCTTTGTTGGAGCAACCACATCTATGAGCCATGAATGAGAAGCCACTTGAATGGCGTGAATATCGTGCTATTAGTACAAAATTTGGCCAATGTAATTTTCGTGCCAGATCTCCTTAAATCCCCACTGCGGGATATTTTGACAATGAGAGCATTACGATTAAAAGGCAGAGGATTTGAAAGGGGCCAAATTTATTGGAGGGCCAACAAATTTTGAAAAACGTAGAAACAAGAAAGTTTAGCGCTTTTTGTTTGATAATATATGTGAGCGTCGAACATGATGGATCAACACCGAAATGGGAGATTAGGGTGCGAGAGGGATGACAGACGTGGGTAAACAGACAGTTCGTCTCGATGGGAATCGAGTGTGCGTAAGCCGTCGCGTCTGGGGAGCTACATTTGACTTTGTTTAGCCGCGCCGGTGGGCGTGAGTTTGGCCCAAAGGTAGGAGCTGCGATTTGTCGTTGAGGGAAATAAACAAGCTCTCTCGGAGGCACAATGCGATCGACGAATCTTCATGGGTGTTCCGCTGAGGCGGACAATTATTATTCCACGGGAGTTATTGCTCATCGAAGTTGGCGATCGAAAACGGGAACTGTGCGTGTGCTCGCCGATTATGCGCGCATACTCTCCCCGAAAGTCATTTCCTGCGTAGACTTGAAATTGCCCTCAGTTGGACATCTGATCGGATTTGCATGAAACATAATCGCGAAATTGAATTGTTGAATTGCGTTTCTAATGTCAATTTTAGGAGAAAAATCAGGGTTTCTTTTTCGTCCGATTAAAAGCACTGATTTGAATACAAATTGACGTGCATTTTGATTGCACATCTTTTTTCGATTTTTTTGTTTTTTTCTTTCAAATGCATTTCTTTTTTTCTGGTTCTTTTTTTTTTAATACAAAAAATAACAACTTTCTTGCGATGGTTCACTTGCGAAAAATGAAAATGAATGTATTTTATTCACAAATAAAACCGTTTTAAGTGGCGTATAATTTACATTACATTGCTCATTACGTCTCACAGATCTGACAGTTTTTTTTTTTCTCTAAACCGGTTGACTGAAGCAAACAAAAAGTCACCGATCCGATTCACATCCCATTGCCTTTGTTCATGTTTGGATATCCCCGCAGTGATCAAAGGATCAAAGTTATTGCCTTGAAAATATTTGAGTCTCGATCATTATGCTGTCACTTCTCGCCGTGGCGCGAAAATAACGCGCATTCAATATCGCAAACGGAGATGCTGCACAATTCGCGAGGTGTACTCTCTGTATGTTTATGTAGATCGCTTTTGGTGCGATCAAAGGAGCGCCCTGGCGCAATAATGGTTGCTGTCGCATTCGACAAGGAAATTGGTTGATCGCCTATTTGACATATGTCGTGTGCGTTTGTTTGTACGAGTGACATTTTGCATTTAAAATAGAACCTAATTACAATTTTATTTAACATTGAAACTTTCTGATTCAAAATTGCAAAATTTTACATTTTTTCACATCTTACATATTATTATTTTTTTTTAAATTATTGTATGTTTGAAATTAATTTCAATTTTTGAGAGGTTGCCATTTTTACAAATTTAAGAGAAGATTAAAAAAATTTGGAAGTACCATGAGCACGCGTCTGGCGTCAGATATCATACAAGCACTGCCCGCTCTGCAAACTTAACGATCGTTATTGAATATCTATGGTGAAGTGCCGCTCGCCATCTCATCACCCTTTTGCGGGGTCGTTGTGTGTCAGCTTCGAAGACCTACGTCGATGAACGTCACTTAGATACACGCCCACTGAAAGTCTGATCGATCCTAATAGATGCCTCTATAATGAACTCACTTGACTCACATAATATAAATTGACTGTTGAACATATCAAACATTATTTTGGACAAACAGAAAACGAAGTAAAATGGGCGAAACAAAATCAGTCTAGTATTATTAATTTAAATTGATTTAAATTGATAAAAATGTTATTGCAGAAAAATAAAAAGTTGGAATGAAAATGTTGCAATTCAAATAGAAATTTCAAGTTTTGGAGTTTAGTATCGAGTTGTTTTGGTCGGTTGTAAGATTGTATTATGCTTGTATGTATAAATTGAAACGCGTGTTATCGACGGCATGATGTGACAACGACGTCGAACAACGGTTTCGCGCGAGCCAGCCACATGCGAAACATCTGGCGTTTCACATGAAAGAGAGCCAAAGACGAATTTCTGCAATGATACACGCCCCCTGTCACGATTCTGGACTACACGCTGGTACCGCGGGGAACTTATTGTCACGCGCATTGTCGCCACACCGGCAATAATTTCGCGATTGTTCTTCAATCTTGAAGCAATTAAACATTCAATGTTCTATTCGTGCAAGGGAAGTTCAGAGAAAGTCGTTTATACATATTTATCTGCATTTTTCAATCACGCAAACAAATTGTTTTTATCAAACTTTCATAAAGCCAAATTCACGACGATATGAAAACTGAAGCTAGCTGAATGAAAGAATGTGAAAATTATATAAATTTTGAAAAATAAAAAAACAGAAACAAGTTTTTGTATAAACTAAATTGTGAATAAGTTTATTAGAAAATGTAGAATAATCAAAATGCAAAAATATTTATTTGATTAACTACACATTTTAGTTTGATATAAAATGAGAGATGTGTTTTTTTTTTTGTTTACGAGCCATGTGTGCAAACAGAGGGTAAACGAAAATGAGCATTGATTTTGAGCACGAAGCGTGAGTAATTTGGAAAACGTTGGATAACAATTAGACAAGGTGTGGCTGGCTCGAGCCGCATTGTTTGGCAATTAAAAGCCGCGACGCTTTTGTGCGCCGTCACCTGCTTTTGTTTTTTGTCTTGGCACACGCGAATTTCGCGACTCGTTTGACATGTCACGACGACTTCGACGCAACCTGAAGAGTAGCCGTGCTGACAGGCTTCGTGCCTTTCAGAGGCGTTCGCTTTCATTACATATCGGAATTCGCCACTCGGCGTGTTAATGCCCTGTCTCGGATCTATTATTTCCTGCAGCTTTCAATACGGAAACACAATGCTCCTAATTTTTGTTGTCGGTAAATAAATTCTCTTTTTACGGCTTGTAATTGACGGAATGCTTTGATGAATTTGTTCCGTCCCTTACTTTTTCTCATAATTAATTTAACAAGTAAAACACACAATTTTATAATTATCGGAGCTCTTCGGGAAAAAAATGTCCCATTTCGTTGATTAGAAATGAATAAACAAAATTTTATCTCTTCCTTCGCTCAACACGCAAATAAAATAGAGAAATCTCTTATTTCTTCAATGATTAATGTTATTAAAATTGAAGCATTTAATTAATATTGAAAAAAGTGGTTATTGATGTTATTGGCATGGTTTGATGTTAATTAAAATGTGAGATTTTCTTTTGTTTTCAAAAAGAAAGATTACTTAGTCGATAAGGATGAGGTTCATGAATTCGCAAGTTAACGGGAAATGACGAAAGGCAAGGGACGAAAAAACGAAAAAAAAAGTAAAAAAGACGGACTGAACCGATGGGTTAAAGTTCCGCGAAAGAAACGGTTAATCATGCCGGCAATTAGCATGATTCACGACCGACGCCTTTATCCGCGCGACAAACCGCGTGCTTCACAACTTTATATGGCTATATAGGGACTTGTCTTAAAAAATTAAATTTGCGTACTACATTGTATCAACCTTTGACATTCTGTTGATGGCACACAAATTACCAAATTTATTGAAACAATTTTGTTGTTTCTAGAAAAATTTTCAAGTTTCCATGAGTTTATAGTTTTAATTAATGTTCGTATGTTCTTGAGAAGTGTATACAATTTTAATTATTATTCAAATTTTTCATCTTGAAAAGGAAGTCAGAGTGCACATCCCACAAAAATGTCAACTACCTTGCGAGTATAGGAAAACATGATTTTTCATCTTTTACATCTGTCAGCAGTTTTTGAGCGGTCCTTCGTTACAGAAGCGTAACGAGCATTTGCTCCGGGCAAGATAAAAATACGAGAGCAAGGGTGTTACGCTATCGACGTCAAGTGCGAAGTAAATATATGTAATTTCATATCCGGCTCAACCAAAATACGTTCTTATAATTAATTAAAACGTCCAGTAATGGATTGTCACTTTGCATCTTAAACGCTCTTACTTTAAGTAAAGAAAAAAAGCTCATCTTATTTTCAGTTTTATTTTTAGTAACTTTGTTGAATTTAATTTTTATTACTCAGATTGTTTTGCTAATTTTCTTTTTATTTTGTTCGTTATTTTTATTATTTTTCATAATTTATCCAAACTCAAAAGATTTAGGATAATAAAAAAGGAGTTAGTGTTAACTAGATCTCTAGAATAAAGGAACAGGAACGTTAAAACAAGTTCACACAGATGTACGTTAACACATAAAAAGCGGATACCAATACAGCAGTGTATGTTTATAGCTGAGCTACCGTCGACACGATCGTTGCTGCGGGCATAGACGTATCAATTAAATCCGGAACCAACGGTAAATCTCGGCTAATTTCCATCCTTTACCGACATACCTGCCCAATGTCCCGTATAAAATTGTCACCGTTGATTGCAAGCGCATGCGCCATCTATATTGACATCTTGACATCTTTCCATCCTTTAATTAACCCATTCCATTCAATTAATTATACAAAAATATTTAAACTATTTAATTTTCTAATTTTTAAAGTTCATGTTTTTAATTGAAAAAAAAAAAAAAAAAAACGGAACCAATTGAATTAAAAACTTAATTTCATTAATTACAATTTTAGTTTTTAATGAAAAAGTTCATGAACAAAAAAATGTGTTTTTGATAACTCATGGTGAAAATAATTAATAAGATTGGTATCGCGCTTTTGAGCTATAAATGATGTCAGCATCCTAAGTGCGTGTTTAGCCGCGCCAAAACAACGATTAATATCTGCCTGGCAACTTGGAGAGCGGAAGTCGCGACTCATCTATCACAGTCGCACTCTATTCCGGCCGAGATCGGAGATAAACAGCCGATGGGATTGATTTTTCGCGAGTCACCGCTAGCGCTGATAAGTGCGTGGCCGCTGGGGCCCGTTTAACGACCCCGGGCCTTTTTTTCGGGCCTGTTTTTCGCGCTTGTTGCCGATTCACGAGGCGACGATATCACCAGTCCGAGAGTGCTCCGCCCATCGTCAATCGAGTGACTCTTCCCGTATAAGTAATCAGGCGTATATTTCTAAAATAAACGACACAATATGTAAATTCGCTCGATGTATATTTCGACGCGATTATCATATCGGCCAATCATTGCGACGTGCTTGTAATTAACCAAGGGGAGATTGCGAAAACATATTATATTATTTGAAAAGATAATCGCTCGTTCGAGGATGTCATTAAGGTAATTTTAATTGCTGTTTCTTTTCGGCATACGAGGTGCCGATTTTTATAATCAAAATGATGAGATTTTTGTTTGATGATCAAGTTTTAGATAATTTTATTTAATTATTAATGAACCATTAAAATGAAATTAAAGTAACGAAGGGAATTAAAATTGTAATTAATGCCATAATTATATGCCGTTGACGAAAGGAAATACAGTTTCCGAGGAACGTATTTATAAATATGTTATGTAACTGATTAAAGGACTAATTAGATCAGCAGGGTTATGTTGGGGTGTATTAATGAACGAGATAAATCACTGAGAGTGTCAATTATGCGGTCCATGTGCCAGCGGCATTCGCGTCGCTTGACTATCCTGTTCGACAATTTATATCGATTGGAAGAGGAAAACTCTGGACGTTGTGTTGATGAGACGAACATGATATGGTGATTCATAAGGTGCCTGCTCGGTGTCAGTTCGTACAACAAGATACTTTGATAACCCTTGATGAGGAATAATTGGTTGATTTACTTCTGATATTTGACGAGACGCCTGTGATTAATCGCGTGCCAAGGAAAAGTTCCAATTTACTCATACACAATTAAAAAAAAAAAAAAAAAGGGTAAAACGTAATAACCGCAAAAGGATCAAACGAGAGATGATAATTAATTATAATATATCTTATGAAAAACAGAATAAATAACTTTCTTAAGTGGATGAAATTAATCAGTCAGTAATAACTGCAATTATATTTTTTTCTTCTTCTGAGAACATGATCTATGATCGGAACATGCAAATAGGGAGCAGACGAAGCCTCTGTCCAAAAGTCCGATTAACGAAGCCGCCGCCGACCCGGCTGGTCCACATCGAAACACCATTTTTTGCCTTTTTCGAGGGCGGTTTCTTTGGTAACAAAATGCGCGTGCCGGTTTTATGTGTCCTGCTGCTTCATTCATGCATATTCCTCGACTATTTATGAGCTTGCGCTTGACGATTTCAGCATAATCGCCATTAAATTTCGAGCCCCAAGTTTTTCGCCGAAGAGGTTTTGCGATTGGGCAATGCAAGTAAAAAATGATAAATTATTATTAGAATTTATTTTTTTTAATCAAGTTTATTAGTCATAATGAAGTAACATTCACAAGTGCGGACGGCTGATTCAACAACTTCAACACAGGTGACGGGTCCAGACGCGGAGCTTAGCTTGCAAGTTCAACTTGGACGAAAAATAAGTCGCTGCCTTTGGTAAATCCGAAACCACCAGCTCTTTATGTTTCCAAGCGTCGTCTATGGTTACTGCTTTTTGAAGTCCACGACTCCTAAATTGAGAAATCATGATGTGAAACTTTGAACTTAAAAAAATGAAGACTAAAAATAAAGCATATATAAGTCATATAAAACGAAACAAAAAGTATTTGATGGATAAATGAAATAAAAAGAAAAGCAATTTGGATGAAACTGATTTGATCACAAATTGTAGATTTATGAAATATTATAAGAAGAACAATTTTCAACGAATTGAAATAATTTAAGCAAGTATAAAAAGAAGAAGAAGAAATAGAAAATTAGATTGATGATTACAGAAATTTGTCACCGAGGAAATTATATTTTGCATGGGAATTTAGTGCTTCTCAGTACAGGAGGGGACTCAGCCGAGCAAATGGCGAACAGTAGCTGGTACGTTAGCGCGCAAATTTTGCCAATTGAATAACAAATGCTCACCCTTGTGAAGTCACCCCAGCTTGAGAAGCTGTTCGCAGTAACCGCACCCCCGTGAAACTCTGAACGCCCGTGACTTGGAACTGCTTTGCATAACGATCTTATACCGTAATCTCTGCCATATTGATCTGGTTTACGCTCGTTGGCATTCGACGGTTCGTTCAAATTCGATTACAACGCGGGATTAAGTTTACCGCCAGCGTCGCCTCTTATAACCTTTCGAAATCAAATTCAGTGGCTTAAGCTTGGAATTTACACAAAAATATGCTTATGAAAATTGAACTGAATCTCCGACTACCAACTACTGTTCCAACTCTTGGTGATACTGGTAAAACTGTTGGCACGCCAACGAAGGTGCGATTTGTTGAAAACCCCATTGTGAGTTGGAGCTGTGTGCAGGAATACAAACCTGGTTCTGCGTGGGATCCCAGCAGGAGACATCTTGACAGAAAAAGGACAACAGAGCGTCGTGCAAAAATGAAAGAGGGCTGAATGTTATGACGTTTTGGGGACCTAAAGTGGCCTGCCGCTCTCCTTCTCTCTCTCGCACTCTCGATTAATAGTCAAGCGTTGTACTAAAAATTATGATTCAATTAGTCTTGTACCCTTCCTTCTTGGGTGAAACAAAAAAGAAAAAAAACAGATGGCGTAGCCTAAGAGTGTTGACAAAAAAATAGAGAAATAATAAGGTGTTGTTAGGGGGGGGGGGGCGGGGGTTGGTATGAGGATCAAGGTAAATAGTGATAAAAAACGAACGTATAAAGGAACTTACGTTTGTTTAACCGAAACAATGAGTTAAGGTTTGTTTACATTTTGCGAAGGAGGTCCATCTTCTTTGCGGTCTCCGGTGTTGGGCGACTGTCGGGAGCGGCAGAGACAAGAGCAAGGTTCGAGCGAGCAGGCTTTGAACTGAGAGTCGTTGGGTTGGCTAAGACCATGCAGACGATAGCGAGAAGCAGCGCAAAACTTAAGAAACGTGACGTGATGTTGGTGATTGGGGGGGGTAAGGTTGTTGGAATCAATTGCAGTGGCCTCGTTTTTACTCACAAAAGCATCGTTTATTTTTCATTTCGGTGTCGTCTTCAAAATGAATTCATAATTCTTCGTAATAATAATACTTTAATTCCAATAATTAATATTATTCAATAATTAATCATTAATTAATAGTATGATGCTAGCTCGAGAAAGGTTTTGTGTGATATGAAGGGGCAAGGGGGGTGGGGAGTGGTCGTCGGTCGAGTTGAAATTGCAAACGTCGAGTTGGTGTCCGAGGATAAAAACAAGACCCGAGCAAAGTGCGAAATCGAAGGAATCGTTAACGAGATCGAGATGAGTCGAGCGCGGTCGACGTTTGGAACTTCACCGAGAGACTGGATGGGTGGCGGTTCGGCGAACCTCCACCCATTGTTTTTTTTTCATTTTTTCAAATTGATCTCCTTTTATACAATCATCCTATCGCTTCGTAATATTTATATATTCACTTTTGTTTTTTTTTTTTCATTTATAATATATATATTCATTTAATATATTTATTTGTCTATGTATATTTATATATTTATAACTATGTACAGGTAAACGACGGTAATCAGTAGTAGAGTGTTGTGCCGGGGTTGCACGGGGAGTTGTCGGCCTAGAGACTATGTACAGGCGGCGGGGACGAGGGCGAGGGTGTCTGTGGGGGGCCCGGGGCTGCGGAGTTATGGGACATGCCGTAGGAGTTGTTGTGGCGAAGGTGCTGGGGCAGATGGTGCGAGTGCGCCGAGAGATTGTGAAGATGATTCTGTTGATGGATAAGATTGAGGTTCAGGGGGTATGATAATGGGGAGCCCAGGCCCGAGGCATCGTTATTGGAGGGAGCGGCGGTGGCGGCTCCGGGCCCCACCGGGCTCAGTGCATGCTCATCCCCGCGTGCGGATGATGATGCGCTGAGACGGTGGCCGCGTGGTGGTGCGGATGATGCATTAGAGGCGGGAGATGCGGGTGGTGAGGATGATGTGGGGTCAGGGGCGGAGGGGTCATCTGCATTGGAGTCATGGGTGTTGTCGTTTGGTGCAGACTGTTGGTGTTCTGGGAGTTGGTGTCTTGCGCTGGCACCACCTGCGCTGCCGGGGGCGGGGCCGGTGGCGCCGAGCTGGAAGTGGGACTCTGCTGACTCCCGTTGTCCTCGCTGTCGGAGCATGACTCTGCCGACGAGCTCCCCGCTCCCCCCTTGCCCTTGCTGCCGCCGCTGCTGCTGCTGCTGTGGGTCTTCACGTGCTTCGCGAGATGATCGCTGCGCATGAACCGCTTGTTGCAGACCGGACAGGCGAATCTCTTTTCTCCGGTGTGGGTTCGAAGGTGCCGCTGCAACTCATCCGAACGTGTGAACCGCTTGCCACAGAAAAGCCAGTTGCAAACAAACGGTCGCTCACCAGTGTGCCACCGTAAGTGGGCCTTCAGATGAGACGTCTTGCCGTAGACCTTGCCGCATCCGGGGATGTGGCAGCTGTGGATGTTCTTCTTGCGCAGGTGGACGCCCGCAGGTCCCAGCCGCTCGGCCTCCTGGCAGTTCGGGCAGTCGCAGGTCGCGCGACCCGTGTATCGTCGCTGAGAGCGCGGCGAGGGCGCCTGGCTCACGGCCCCGGTCGCTCCGGCTCCCTGGGGACTGCCGCCTCCGCTTGCAGCGCCGTGGTGATGCAGCCCGAAGCTCGGCGGCCCCCCGGGCAGCATCGACTTGTAAGTGTCTTGCAGCAGGTTGTGACCCGTCGTCGCCGAGCTCAGCAGATGGTTGCCCGCGATCGCCAGACTAGTTGAATAATCGGCCGAGTAGTTGGCCATCTGAGCGGCGTGCACACCCACGCCCACGGTGCTGCTCACGTCGAGCCAGCCCCCGGTTGCGGGCCCGTGCATGTCCCACCAGTCGTTGCCGGCCTTGATGCCCCCGTGCGTCGCCCCCGGCATCGTGTTGAACGGCCACGACTCGTACGGATGCCGCCCGTACACCGACCCGAGGGTGGCGCCCTCTACCTTCCCCAGAATACTACTCTGGTGGTGATGGTGCGGCTCGCTCGCTTGCTGCACGCTCGCCGTCCCCGGGAAGTACAGGTCGCTGCTGTACTGCGGGGCCGTCGAGGCGCACGACGTCACTGGCGCCCTCGCGTAACCGCCCCCTGTGCTTCCTGCGCTGCTCGTCGCCGCCGGACGCTGCGTCACCCCCGTCGTTGTGCACCCGCTGCCCCCGCTGTGCTGCGGCGAGCTCCCGCTGCTCTGGGGGCTCTTCTTCCATGGATGAAACCCCTTCCCCACCGCTGCGTCTGCCAGCGGTGGAGGACTTTTGTTGCTCAACTTGTTACACTGAGCCGCTAACATGGCCAATGGTGTCCCTCGCAACCCCGGATGATCCTGAAACAAACAACAAACATCCCGTCTTAGTTCAGCTGTACTATACACTTTTTTATTTGTTTCGACAAATTTTCATACAAAAAAGGTGAATAATAATGCTAATGGTCCCTGCTTAGGTATGCTAATTCATCGAATAGCTCCACCAATAATCGCAGTCCCAAACGAACTCTATGATGCGGCTTTTACAGTTATGGTTTTTTTAACTAGCCGTTACGACAAAAAGAGCACCACCGGTTTCCAAGACATTTTTTGCGATAGTCCAAGAGTGTATTAATGCAGCGTCTGTTCATTCCGAAAAGTAGCACAACTTGATATATATATTATAACCTGTTTCGAAGGTATAGAGAGAAGACGGGGGCAGTCGTAATTATACATCGTCCAAAAGCCCGGGAAAAGGAGCCGACGAATTTTGCGGAAAAAATTGAAATCTATGATGACACTTAATTGGACGTTGGGAGTTCTTCGATGGGACAGGCGGGGATAATGCAATTATGTTTCGAGCGACAGAATGTTGATAATGTTCAGATGTAACAATTTGTTTTTGAAAATCAACAAAATGCGACAAAAGATGTGTATAGCGATTTAAGAAGAACGAGCCGTGAAGGTCGGCGAGACAAAGAGCCCAAGTGGCAAATGGAAGCAGCGGATTCGGACATAAAGGTAAAGGCAAAGGGTCCGCGGAAGCAGCAGGAAATTAAAGTCTGGCGGTCCGCGGCCATTAACGGCCGGCGCCATCGAGGCGACACGCCCCCACCGCGATCCGCCGTCGCACCAACACCGACAAGAAATGTACACACGCGCGAGCGCGATAACCCCAGCAATATACGAGTTGCGTAGTGCTAGGTTCGTGATATTGTTGATCAAAGGGTGAAATTCAAAGGCGAATTAAATATTACTCGATGACGACTGCTGCCTGCCGAGTCTCTCGGACATGCAAATTTTAACGCAATTGATTTAACCCTAATTGGTATTCAGATTGAGAAATGATTCCAAGATTGTCGATTTTCACCCTCTAATTGGTTTCCTGTGGGCGATTACTTCATGATCAATTTTTCATTCCCTGATTCATTTTCGTGACAATAAAAACAGTAATTCCTTCTACATTTTGTATGACTCAGCACATTTTGCCACAAAAGAAGGTGTAATTTTTCTGAAAAACAGCTTACATTGTGTCTACAATTTTGAAACATTTTTTGGCATTTCACGGCCAAAATAATTCAAAATAAAACTTTTATGATTTGACTTATTTTAAGAAAAAGAGCATATCAATAACTTGAAATTGTTCCAAGGGACTGATTTTAATTCTTTTTTTTTTTTTCTCATTTCAGGCAAGAGCATTAAATTTGGATTCGAAGTTTGCAGTTTGAAATTTCCTAAAACAGTCACCCTGAAACAAGGTAAGAATTAAAAATTCTATGTTTTTGTTATTTCACGTGAAGAAGATTTGTTGATTGAACAAATTTTTCATTACTTGAAGAATAAACTTTTAAGAGGGTATAGGGTATTTTTGCAGCTCTTATGTCTCTGCAATGTAGGGTATATACAGAAGGTCGCGAGGACTCGAACGTTAGCCACGGAACATGTCTTCTGATATTTTCTTTTACGGCTGGTGCTCGAAAGAAGAGTAAAATTCACCCTCTTGATATGGATAGAAAAGGAGGGGTTTTGCGAGAGAGCGTATCTCGGCTGCTGTACGAGCCACGCCCTCTTTAAGCTCGCTTTACCGTAGGTTATAGGTAGCATGGATATTGATCCGCTGAAACAATACGATGTGCACTTCGGAAACAACGACGTTCCTCAATTAGCCCTCCGTATTTCGAGATCTCTAACATCCCTAACAAAAAAAACCAGCAGGGATACCGGACTATTCTCATTTTTGATGAAAAAAAAAGTCTGAACAAGAAAATATCCCTCTGGAAATATCATAAAAATTCAAAAAAAAAAAAAAAACATCGAGGTATGCTCAAGAATTATGAATTCTCATCGAGGGACCTCTTTTTTGCAAAAATTTCAGTTTTTTACCTCGACTTTCTTTTCATACTTCGGCACGTTTGAAATAACCGAAGCGGTGCAGGTCGAAGTGATCTTGGGCCTTTGTTTTAGCCGCGTGACGTCACGCCCCTCACATCGAAATAAGACTAATAACGCTCGGGGCTATTTTGCGCATAAATTAAAATCACCGAGAGCGCATCTTCTACGCGTCAGGCACCTTCTGAGAAATTAACAGGGTCGTTTTTTATACCCGCCCTTGTGCGGTGCAAATAAAAACGGACAAACCGGTGGCTACCGACTTGCCGATCGGCTCTCTCGTGTGAATTGTGCAAAAAACGTCCATTTGTTTGCGGGCTTGTACGCAACGACGGAAATGCTTGCAAATAAGTGCTTATTAGCGTCTTTTATTGATTGCAAAAGTAATAACTGTCTGCTCGATGTTTGTACGATTGATAATGGGAGTTATTAAATAAATTAAATTGAATGACGATAAACGAAAACAACTCTGTTTTTTTTTTTCTCGCAGAAATAAGCTATTTGTCGGTTGTTAATTTGACAGTTGGTTTGTTTAAAATAGACAATATTATTGGTACAAGTATCGTTTTGCGTCACCGAGAGTCACAGGTTTTTTGTGAATGAATTTGTTCGACTGGCAACAGCTGCGTTTAAGTGCAGCGTCCAGAATGAATGAATGAGAAACGGACTGAAATTCTGACAGTGACAGGGTGCGAATTTCAGGAGTCAAAAGGGTGACCGTCCACCAAAACGCTCGGCTCGCCACAGCTGACGTCTTGTGGTAACATTATTCACACTTTTTAATCACCAAAATCACTAGTCTATTGAAAATCTATCAGCGCATCTTATTTTTTTTTTTTTTAGTTTTGCAAAAAAGAGTTTCTTTGATGTTAAGTTTATGCAAACGAAAGACAAAATAAAAAGATAAACTTCGACATATTTTTGATTGGCTCGAACTTTATTTTTAATGAGAAAGAAACAACAAATATCAGTTCAAATGATGAATTTAATTGAAATTCTCCTTTAGTGATGCTCTGAAATTAGCGTACCCCAGACATAGCCTCGAGGTCGACGTAACTTCAGCACAGTTATTAACTTTTGACGTTTCAATCTGGCTACTGCGTCGCGACTACTTTGTTGCCGATTTTTTTATGCTCCATTGTTGCTAATTATTTGTTTATCGCAGTGTGCATGCGATGGCTTTCAACTGCACGTAAAAACGCGATCACGCGACGAGCGTGTTTTGGTATCTATCGAAAATTGAAGGGAGATTGATTAATAAAAAAAAAAATGAGGCAACAAGAATCGTGAGAGGGATTTGCCTAAATTAGGAGAATCGATCGAAATTTGAGAGACGAAAATTGACGGATGAAAGGCGGGCGTGTGATCGCGAGATGTTCAAGGTAAAGATTCAAAGGACGAGATTAATAATTTTATTCATGAGCGACCCTCGGGCAAAATCATCGAATCCGGCTGGTGTTCCCACAAAAGTACGGCTACCTGTTACCCTCCTAGTCTAAATTATATTTTTTAATTAAACCCATATAGGCGAGAGCGTTGATTTTTGTCTTCTTCGTTTTTTATATTTCGCGGTACGAAAAATATAATGAGAGGACCTGCTTGCAATCATGTATACCTGGTGTGTACACAAAATGTTACCACATGTCGAACCAAATAAATTTAGGACAAATGTTCAAAAGTATCGTAAATTTATTTTCAATGAAACAACAAATTCGTGCAAATCAAATTTAGTGAGGGAAATGTTTTTTGAATGATCTAGTCGTGGAATTGTGGAACTTTTTTGGCCGAGTAATTATGGGGCACCCAGTATACACCCAACTAACCTCCGGGCAACAAAACAGGGAGCTTTTTCATCATCATCGCCATCATTATAATCATCATCAACTTTATCGTTTGTCGTCGTCCTATTTCAACCAACTCGTCCGGTCGGGGCTGTAAAATTGCGAGGCTTAATGATTTCCGGATAAAACTTGGCCCGTCGGACGACCTTGAATGCGTAATTCCGCGCACGCAGATCGTGCGGAAAATATCTAGAAATTAAAAGCCCGGAACCGGGAGGCGAAAAAGTGGCCGGGAGACAAGTTCCCCAATTCATTAGCGCTCGTAAATCTGTCGCGCTGCAAGCGCTGAATATTAAACACATCGGTCGTATAACTTTTCTACTTGTTAACACCGCGTTGCGAAATACTAAAACACATTTGTTATATTTTTTTTGTTTTATGGTTTATTAATTTTCCATCTACAAAATTGAGCAATAACAATTTTCATCTCAACTCGGCAAAATTATTTATAATGACATAAACATTTTTTTTTCTATCGAAATAAATTGCACGCCAATCAAAAAGAATTACTCGATTGAATGAAACTCATCGACCGTTATTTAAAAAGTCAAATATATCCGGTAATTATAAAATAATTAGTAGTGACATTTTTCAGAGAAAAAAAAGTACAACTCTGTCAAGTCTTACGTCTTCATTAAGGTAATAAATGTGCAGTAAATTTTGCGATACCAACAACCGAAAGGGTCTAACTATAAACCGATAACTTTCGCACTACGGAAACTATTTCTATATGCATGCCAGCAATTTAGCGAGACGTAAAGTTCCGAGTCTAATTATCGTTCGACTGTCCGACTGGACTCATAACTTTGGAAATATTTTGGAAAAGTATTCCAAATTATAATAATTATGGACCAAAGTCTTTAAAATTGTTGCTAATTGTTTAATTTTATTTTCTTTTTAATTTTATTCTCGTTCTTTGGTTTAAATTTTTTATGAATAAAATTTCAAGGTTATGAATATTCAGTGAAGAAATTTTGTTCGACTTGGGATCAGCGCGAAAAATGACGGCAATAAATAACTCGTTCAAACAAGAAGGACGAAAAAGCACCAGCAGATCGACGGAAAATTGCTTCGGCTTATTTATTCAGCTGCTAAATAATGCATCGTGTGAACGATTAAGAGAATATCAACGACATTAAGCGCGGCAGAAGTGGGGCGAAGGCGTAAAGTAGAGTATATCAGAAGCTGAGCATTAGCATATAGACGGGATACCCCTGCGGCGATCGGTTATGAATCTGGTAGGCCGTCAGGGAGGGTTTGTATTTATTAACGATCGTGTACTTTTCGCTACTGAAACGCGGCTCTCGGTCGTTTTGTTTCGGTGTCGAGAACTTCATTGAATTGGCGAACGCAAACGCGGTCCCACGGTCCCAAGTTCCATCAAAATATTCAATTTGTATTTTAATAAGAAAATATGCGTCTGACATGAAAAAAAAAAAAAAAACACAAATTGCAACCTCCTTTGTTTGGAAAAAAGATTGAGATTTTATCTGATTATTCAATGAAAAGGTTGGCATCGATCATTTTTCCCCCATCCTGTCATCTGACTTTCGGCCACAAAAGTCATCCGCGAAAAGTCATAAGTCAAATGCTTGTTATAAAGTCGTTTGATCTCGTCGAGTTAAATGTTCTCGTTTCAAAAGATTTTGCCAAAGCGTGTTCGCGCATAAGAAACTCTCCAAGTACACGTTCATTTCAAATATATGAATTACGCGGTGAATGATTATAGGTATTACATGATTGTGGCGCCACGGTAAATGCACGTGGTGCCTAATAATGGTGCGGGATGAATCAGCCACTTCGTAATACTTTTTACGCGGGCGCCGTTGTGCGCGCGCTCCGTTTATTATAATGAACGCGCGAATTCACTTTTGTCGGAAAATTTAACTTCCTTCGGATCGTCGGCACAAAAAAAGCGCGAGGAAAGTCCCGCATTGCGCGTTTACCTTTTTATGGACGTCCCCACCCTTTTGCAAACTTTTATACACTTTCTCAACCGAACCGTCGTTTTTTTTTTTACGATCGGAAAAATCACGAGAGAGTCTGATTTTACAAAACGAAATGCAAATTCCCGATTCAGTGATAAAATTTTAACTGGCCGGTGAAAAAGGAAAGGAAGGGGGGGGGGCAGAAAAAACTTTGCACATTTTTCCAGTCAGGTGGCGCCAGACGTGCAAAATGAACCGGTAGAGAGACGGCGAAACGGTTGATTGCTTCGGAACGTCTTGCTATCACGAAAGCCGCGTATGATAACGATAGAATAAACGTCAGGATACCCTTGAAACGTAAGCTGGTCGATAATTAATATACATCCGTGAGAAAACGGACGCGCGGCTATCATATCTGCGGGTTCACAGGTCTCGAGCAAATTGGTTGGCGTGTCTTCTCTCCCGCCGAAAGGATTTATCGCTTTATTCCACTCGACGCATATTTGCGTTTCGCTTTCATATCATCATGTAAATCTGCACCCTCGCGTGATAAAATTCCGCGATATCGATACAAATCCCAACGATCGATCAATCTCATCGGCGTCTTTTTCATATGAAGATCAACAACTTTGTTACTCGCATTATACATATTTAAAAATTAAATATTTTTACATAACAGATCAGTCAAATAAATATCAAATTTATTTTGAAAAGGAATTTTGTTTTTTTGAAATTTCAATCAGGTCAATTACGCAGAATCGGCGATTCAATGACGATTGTATTAAGTGATCGAGATTTTAAGTTACTTAATACGATTTACTAGAAAAAATAAGTTGACGATTTATCAGATCATCGCTATTGAATCGGTCCATTAGAAGAGCACGGCTCGAGCTCTGCAACAGACTGTGACATATTAAGCCACCCTCTAAGGTCATCATCCTGACATAAGGGATACATGAGAGGGTGACTCTGCTCCGTTAGATTTATTGTTTTGCGATTTAGTGGCCAACCAACGACCCGTGGGAGCACGGGTCGAATACCAAACGCACCCAGGATGGGCAAAGAAAGCTCGTAAATATATAAGAGCCTCGCGAACGATGAATCGGGGTTATATTCATAGTTACTTTACGCCGAATTCATTTAAACGACGGATTTTGATGGAAAGTATTGTCGTCCTATGAGAAACCCCTTGAATTTCAAAAGGAATCTATCAAAACATCTTGTATTATGATAATATAAAACAAATTGGGGCTTGTGAATTAGTTTTGTTAATTTGACGATAAAAAATTGAAAGATGATTTTTTGATAATTGAATTTTTAATGTAAAACTTGTTATCAATTTTTGTTCAAGTTTATTATATTTGGTTTTTATGTTGAATAATTGACTGAAAATGAACTCCCTGGAAAGAATATCGGGATCAGTTCGATACCAAAGCTGTCACGTAATGGGATGGAACGTGAGGCAGGTTATGCAACTTGTCGGACATAATTTGTCGCCCGAAGCCGTGTAACAAAATGCAAATTGCACTATTCGGCAAGGCCGCGGCGAAAAATCCGTCGCCAAGGAAAACCGTCGGCGCGTCCGGCCGATACGATAACGGTCAGTTATACTTTCGTTCGGCCGGTTACCCGAAAGGTCGTGCAATTAACTCTCCGAACCGGTTTTTCACCTCATGCGTGCTCAAACTCAATATTCCATACGCAAGATTTTCTCTTTCTCTCAGTTTTGTCTTTTTAATCCGGTGACAATTTCGATTTCGCATGTTTTCACTCAAGTATATTCTTTTTTTTTTTTTTTTTTTTTTTTGCAAAAAAGTACAGCTTCCGTTTTTAAAGTTAAAAAACGTAATGAAAATAAATAAATTCAACGCAAGAGTTGAAAAGTTGAATTCGCCCGGGACAAAATGAAGGATTCACACTTTGGGATCATCGTGAAATCAACAAAAGATCGGCCGTTTAACAACAAAAGCAAATCCCACAATATTTTGCCTGTTGAGCCACGGGTGGTTAATACCCGCTGCTGCCTTCGTCATCGTCTCGAAAGGAAGTGCAGCCCGATGAAATCGATAAAAAGCCGTTCAGCACGAGACCTTTGTTCTCCGCGTGGACTAATAATACGTGTGAAAAATCCGACCCGGACGGTTTACCGAACAAAGATATCACGTCGATGGTCGCGCGATAATGACCGGCAATTCAGCGCGCACGCACACGCCCTGTGTGTATATTATCCCGACGCAGAGATATCTCTCCTCGCGAGGAGAGATTTTTCAATATTGTACAAATAAGTCCATACAAAATTACATACAACTGTGCCCCGTAATGATAGCAGCTGCGATTATCAGGTGATTTGTCAAAAGTCGGCTGCCATGTTGATTTTACGTTGTTTCACACACTTAGGTGTGATTTCAATTTTGATGGACTTTTAATGTTACTGTAATGCCTTTGTTTCGAGTCAATCAACTTGACGTTGCTTTTCGGTACGATCTTGAAGAAAAAAATAATGATTTATATCCTCCGAAAAAAAAGTCGAGCAATTTTAAAATCGTCTCAAACGAAATAAAATGAGGCAATATGGGAAGAAGTTGAAGTTTTTATTTTGTCCACCATAGTTGGGGCACGTCATCGCGAGCCAAGAACAGTTGAATAATAAACCAGCGATTGACAGCCAATCAGCGAAGCGACGGTGACTGAAAGTGTTCACTTTTTTTGGCCTCTTAATAGATGACAAATTGTGTTGCACATAAATCTTGTCACTGGTCCCTCATATATTGACAGCCACGTTGGCTTTTCAAGTTATTTCCAAAGCCCATCAATCATCGGCGCATTGTCAGGGCAGCACATCTGTCGAGTGCGCGCGAAACGCGGAACTCGTTCGCGCTCACAAAAAGACAGCGAATAAATTAGGACCGAGCGCGTCGTCTGCGTCGCATCCGGTGTTTAGAACACTTTTCAGGACAAATCCTCTTGTCTGCGAACCGAAAAGCCGAGAGCATTTCGCAGGGCATTGTGGTGTGCCATCAAAAGGACACTCTTTAGGAGCCCCCCTGAAAATCGGATTACGCCGGTATTATATTTGAGGAGTGAAGTGGAGCGTCGGATAATTTCGAGCATTTCCACGTGACACAATGTTGTGAAACTCTCGAGCGCACTCGAGGTTCAGACCGACCGTTAATTGAATCGTCTGTCCGATTTTGCTGGGCCGTTTCACAATATTTATATCCCTGGAAATCCTTGCAAATTAACGTCGCTGGTATATAGCTGGCATTACTAATTAATGAGCTCAATTGTCCCCGAATGTAAAACCACGAAGGCGAATTATTTATCTGCACAACCGCACGTACAATGACATCAATTTGTTTGCCTTTGTATGATCATCAGGTTATTATTATTTTTTTTTTTTTTTACTTTTTGACATGAGAAAAGTGTATCGTCTGAAATTCTTTTTTTGGGGCGAAAAGAGAGAGTTTGTATATAAATGGAAGCATCAGGTGACGGCGAGGAAGCGAGCATCGCGTTACGTCCCACGCATCCTGTCAAGTGGATCCCTCTTGACAAAAGGGATCAGATAAATAATTGGCTCTTCGGAGCACAGGTAGATTTCTTTGATGCCGGAGAAGCTTGCGTATGTGCCTTTGTGCCCGGGTCACTCGATACATTTGGGATCGAATGGTAATGAAACTAACGAAAGTTGCGCGCGCATCAGCCATCCCGAAAAACATGACAACTTTTGCTTCGGCCAGAAACGAGAATGAGAGAGGAGGGAGACAAAAAAGTAAAAAAAAAAAGTTTATCCGTGCTAAAGATTCTGGTCCTATGACGAGGCGAAAATAGAGCCGCTTCTTGTGACGGGCAGCTGCTTTTTAACGAGCAGAACTGTCCTTGATTACCGATCAATCCGTGTGCACATCACTCGACGCAAGCTCCAAAAGCAAACAAAACTTGTTCATCGTGATTAATTGAAATTTCGCGGCCAAAATTATTCGCCGGTAATTAATCTTGCACACGTAGGGGTTTAATTACTTTTTTTTGCAAAGGCGCGGAGAGCTCAATGGAGAAATTGACTTTGGTTTGAAAAGGTGAACGAATTCTGAATGAGATGGTAATTAGAACTGATGCTTCTTTTTTTTCCATCATGGTTGAGGCAACATTCAAGAGGAAAACAAAAATGAGCAGAAACAAATTTTGCAAACATCTCTCAAGTGGGGTAAGAAAATTGATGAAATTATTAGAATAGAAGAAACACTGTTAGGAAAGATTTGTTGCAAAAAAAAAAAAAAAAAAAAAAAAAAAAAAGAAAAAGATGTGCGTGAGTAGGAAACTTTTTATAGTGAGTTAGAAGTTTTCAACAGGGTGAAAGACGTTTATCCTAGCCGAGAGGTATGAAATGGCCCTTGAAACACTGCTCCACTTGACAACGCACTAGGATCGTCGTAAGATCAGTGCCACTTGATCTTGTTCTACCTGACACAGAAGGATCAAGATTGCAATCTGGGCGAGAGGTCAGACGATCAATAACAAACCGATCACAATTTGCACCGTAGCACTGATTGGACTCACCACATGGCTGTGGGGCGACGTTTTGCCGATGGTCTGCAGCTGCGGGTACAGTTGACCAGCCGCAGCTGGTGTCATGTCCGTCAACATCTCGACGGAACTTATGTTCCCGTACCAGATAGTGTTCTCAATTTGAGAGGCTGAGCACTGACTCGGTTATCACTCGTAGATTCGCAAACAGGGTGGTCCCTCGCTCTGACAACGAAATCGTACGGATCGATCTCGGATCAGTATCGGTTAACGTGGTTCGCGCTCTTGCACTCGTGACAGACTGCCGGCTAACCGATGGGGTTCGCTTCGACGAACATGTCCGGGAACAGTAGAAGGGAATGAGCGCCCGACGACCTCAGGCGAAAGGGGGACGAACGAAGAAGGCGGTCACCGCGCGATCCGTCGCCGCCCCAACCCGCCTACGAGTCAAGCCCACTTTGACTTCATCCCCCCACCACCTTTCCGAGCTGGATGCGCGCGCAACCTACCGGCGCTGCGAGCAAACGCATTTTGCAAAACACGTTTGCTTTGCTGATTAAGATTTCACTTCGACGAGGGCAGATTTTTTGTTCGAACTCTCTTTCTGAAGCACTTTTCGGCCAAGCTTGGACTGAAAACTGGCGATACCAGATGTTGATCCACGTTTGTTACTCATTTCTTTTTTGTGTTCGCAGTTGACTGAACTGCTGAATGAAAAGTGATTCAACATTTTATTGAGACATTGAAATGTTATTTATGGATTTTGTTTGAATTTAAGATTAATTGATTCTAAACAGTGATAATCAGATAAGGTTGCCAATATAATTATCATATTATTTTCAATTAAATAAGTCATACAAAAAGAATGAAATCGGACAGAACAATCTCGTCAAAACAATTATTTAACTTTTTAATGACATGTTATTAAGAGATTGTGGCAAATTTTTTGCTTACATGTTCTAGTAAAATTTTATCTTCTTATTACATCATGTTCTTTAGGATTGTGTGTATATATATAGCCGTGCATTTTATCACGCACTGATATATGGACGTTCCATGTACGCGAGCCGTAACTCATACAAAAATTGATAGACAGAAACCGAACGAACATGAAAATTAATCATTTTGCAATATAAATCAAAGTTCCATATCTTTTTCTTTTAGAAGCCACTGATTCAATCAGTTTCAACAAAAAATAAAAAATAAAACTTGACGACTTGAAGAATTTGTGCGTTTTTCAATGAATGAAGAAAAAACTGTTTGTGAAAAAAAAAAAAAAAAAAATGAACCGTAACGTACAAACTGAATTATGCATCAAGTCATAAAACGAGCACTAACAAAAAAACTCCTCTCGGCGTATTATTGTTTCATTCAGATGTGACTGCTGATAGATAGAAAACATGACTTAAAGGATAATAACATAGCCGATACTTTGTCGAAGACCGTGTGCATTAAAGACTCAACTTATATCACATCGTAAAATCTGCGCGACGAGGAGATCAAGTGTGCATGAACCGCCGGTGACCGAGCATGTAATACTATGTAAGATTACAACATCTAATGTTTTTTTTATCGACCATTTTAAATTTCAAATTGACTCTTAATCACATCAGGTGTGACATTCATGTTTTTAACCCTGTGACAATTTCTTTTTGCAGTTAGTCAAATATCAATTTTGTTTTTCTTTTTGTCCTGAAATCAATTTCAAAATCGAGTCTAATTGAAACCGCGACGCGTTTTTTTTTTTCATTTTGAGTAGGTGATGATGACTGCTTTGCGTGTTACGAGGCTCCTCCCTTGCGAGGAAAAAAAAAGGACACCTACCCTTGCGACGAGCACAAAGAGCGAGACGAAAAGAGGGATGTTTTATATTAACTCGTGAAGCGCCGAGGATATTAACGCGAGCGCATTAAAGGCAATGGGCGTATTACGAATTATGTTCATGCGGTTTGTACACCGTGCGATCATTCGGAACACGTGGGTGTTGGTGAATATACGACGATGTTTGTATCATGAACGGGGGACGACGCTTTGTTCGCGCAAGATACGATTGATGCGCGCAGTAAATTTCGATTCAGTTGCCAGGGATAAGACGCGGAATATAATTTCAACGTTATTTATTTGCTCGCCAAAACAAGCTAACAAAAAACACGAATTTTTTTGTCGAGGAAAAAGTCATAAATTATTCGATCGTTTGATTCTCTTTTTTTTTCCTGATACCATCCCCTTTCCTATTCAGAAAGCTTTTTTAATTGAATCGATCGAGTTTGTACTCTCTCGTGCAGAAAAAAAAAATTAATTGGTTACATTGGGTCGGTACAAGTTTTCTCATGCACAATTTCCTGCGGACATATTTATAGAGAAATCCAAGCGATAAATGCCAAACATGATTCATAAAACAAGTCCTATAGATTACGCGTATTTTTGCGCGCACACTCGTGCTTATCTACGTGCGATATCAAATTTATCGTCAGCCATTGCGTTTGTTGTATCATTGTGCAAATCGCGGCTTAACATCTGGTACACGACATCGCGAGGCTGTGTACACTTTAAATGGCAAATGTGAAAGAAAAATGAAAAATCATGAATTGGCATTTTGAGATTAAGATTGTCATTGGAATTAATACCTAGAGCCAATTAAACATTCGGATTGGATATCATTTCACAGATAGAATTATAAAAAAAAAAAAAAAGGAAAAATTGCAAAATTAATCTTTTGTTGGTTCTGAAATATTGAAATGAGGAGGAACTGATAAATCACGTGATTTCTAAACTGGAGCGTTTAGAGAGGTGGCATGAAAAATGACCCGACGAAGCACGCGCTATGACTAAATCGTCCTTAATACTCATCGATGTCAGGGCAGGATCGACGTGATCTATACTTATCGACTTCCGTGGACGCGATAGCGAGTGATCGACTTTCAATGATGGATCGGTGATTGGCAGACGCAGACCACGAGCTCGAAAGGGAAAATGGACAGCGGGTATAACGAAGGCGGATAATGACAGGGCGGCGAAGATGCGGTCCCAGGCAGGATTTGTGAATCCACTTTTGCCATGTGGCCATCGAACTAATATAATTAACAGCCGTAAAGAAATCATCCTTTATTTTTGGTTGTTTGGTTTGGGAAGAACTTTGGCTGATCAATGAACCGATTGACCCAATTTTGGAAACGGTTCGTGAGTTATCAAAAAATGTGAGAAAGAATGGTAAAAAGGTTTCAAGGTATATTGAAAATGAGAAAAGCAAGAACGAGCGATGAAAAGAGTAATGAAAGATTATCTCTAAAATCTCGTAATAATTCAAGTTGCTCAATTGAACCTCCCCAATTCATCTTCAAAAGCAAAATTAGCGGCTTGCGTTTAAACTTTTTGTCCGTTGCAGACTTTACCTACCACAAAGACAATGAGGGCCCCCGACTGGAAGCAATCAGAGCGAGATCAAATTAGCCGATTTCTTGTCGTTATAAAATGTTGATGAAACAAAGTATAAATTCATTACACGGGTTGGACTTTTTTGCCTCGCCGGTAGAAGAAGATATACCCTAGCCTAATTCAAGACAGGAAATGACGTGGATGACGTGACCGAGAAGAGCAGCGAATTATCGTTTCGTGCTCGATTATGCATTCCTCGGTTATGATTTTATGATTGCAGTCTTAATCCTCGTAAATCCATTTAGATTGCTGGATCGACTAACGAAGACCACTTGCAATAAAAGGGAGTACCACACACAATCCTTCGACTTATTTATCAAGATCCAAAACGTTTTTCGGACAAATTGAAATCCTCTTGGGACAAACAGTTCAATTATTTCTGCGACGTCATCATTCAATAGTTATTAAATGGAAATGCGAGTTATTTAAAGTTCTTTTGTTGGTGGAAGTAAGTTTTCTGACAGGCGGAGGTTTCTATTTTTCTCAACCAGTTGGAATAAAATATTGGGATCAATAAAATAGGTGGGAGGGTTTGCAAAACTTGACGGTTTCGCCGACTGCATAGCTGAGTATAGTAGCGCGTTAACAGAAACATGAATGACTGATTATCTTATATCTCCGGCTAAACATATAACAGTTATTGTTCCAAGTGCAGCATCTGTTATTATTACCCGTAGACAGGGTTACATTGCTTCCTATTCTTATCGTTTCAGAAAACTCTTGTATAACATTATTGCATCGATTTGCTTTCCAGAAAGTTCGTAACAAGATAACAAATGAACATTTTTTTACTTAACTTTCAGAAGCACGAAATTTTTATGGAGCAAATATAGAATTGTGACCATCATAAGTTTGTTATTTGAATGTACAACGAAAATATAATGTGTTGTGAATATTTTTGAAAAGACTTATGAAAATGTTTTAATTTCGAACAAATTTTTTTGTCCAACAGAGCCCATCTCGCAGTGAAGCTTGCAAAATGACGTGTAAAGTACCAGCCGCCCCTGACCGCCCCCTGGAAATACGGTAATCACTATAATTACATATCGAGGCTATTTATTTTACTATCCCGTAGAGCTATGAATGAATCTCATGACGTTATCACTTCGTCAACGACCTCCAAAGATGAGCCTCTCATGTTCTTATACAAATCTGTCGATTCGCTATATTCCG
The DNA here is from genome assembly GCA_030523145.1 of Trissolcus brochymenae. Lineage (NCBI taxonomy): Eukaryota > Metazoa > Arthropoda > Insecta > Hymenoptera > Scelionidae > Trissolcus > Trissolcus brochymenae. Next base: position 152,503 of record JAQQRF010000435.1, read on the forward strand.
CCGGCACGGAGCGACAAGTACCGAAATGAGATACACTTTTTCTCCAGATTGATTGAATTACCGCGCACAGTTGGAAATCGAATAGATTGAATTTCTTTTCCACGAGACGTTCTCTCGCACTGCGTGAATTCGCGGAGTGAATTTTCGTATTGGCTCTTGTTAGACGCCGGGAGATGAACAATTAACGCAGGGGTGGTTCCGTTCCGCCCGAAGGACGACGACCTTTCCAATGTCAAATATTAGGCGCCGGTTCTTAATCGTCCAACCTTCAATTAAAATACAGTAAAGTACAAAAGTGAAATTCCATATTTCAGCAAATTGTTCAGCATTTTTTTTTTTTTTTTTAGAATTACAAAATTTACTGATTTCAAAGTTAACAAAAAAAGATTAACAAAATAAATAATGTTTCATTCTAAGCCAACTTGAGTTTGAATGATCAAGTTGCTTAGTTCTATTTTCAACCACGATCCTGTCTCAATAATTTATAATACGAATTCAGACATTTTGGAAGAAATGTTTTTTTTTTAATTTGTCCAAATCTACCTCAAGATATTCCGGTTCCCCAGTTTGCAGGTTATGTTGAGGTATTCCCGGTGCAATAGTCATAACGTTCTGGGGGTGCGGTTGCGGGTATTGATAAGCGCAATTCATCTTGACACAAGAAAAATCCAATATCGTGAATCCAGAATCTCACTTGACACTGTGCCACATGTTTCGTTTTGGGACCGCACCGACTGACGTTCTCTCGTGCTCAGGCAACAATTATAACTGAGCTTTTTGGTTGAATCCGCAGAGCAGAGGCGGTTCTCGGTTCCTGCGGTCTGGTGGGAGGCGCGGGGGATCGCGCAATCGTAACTCGCAAAATTTGGCCGGTTCGTTGTGAAACGATCGGTAAAAAGACGGGCCGCTGCGATGACAACTGCACTTAACCGGTGCGTGCAAACAGTGCGCGTCTCCGGCACGCCGTGTTGTGAGAAATCAAGGTGTCTGGTGGGGTCCGCAGACCGCCCTCTCGTATCCCCGTGCCCCGTTTAAGCAATCCGCGTCTAATCCGCGCTGTAACCCTAACCACCCTCTCTCTCTGTTCCCCACGCCGAAACCACAGGTTTCAACCAATTAAAACCTGCCGCGGTCACGTGGCTTGTTTCTCAGGATGCGACGTTGTTCCCAGTTTCTTGTTTTGTTGTTTCTCCGACGTAACCAATGCATGCATGATAAACATGGAGGGCCAACACATTTCATCGCTTGCCTCTCTATAAATATTCATCGTCGTTAAATATTGATAGTTACGCTTAAAGCTTGACCGGAAACTTTGTCGCCAAAAGTGTATACAAAATGACGAGATTTCAAAATTGCACGCGATTGAAAACAAACGAAAAATATAGAAAGAAACAAAGTTATAAATGTTATGCGCCATGTTACGACGACATTTGAAGGTGGAAATAATAGGAAAAAAAGAACTTCGCCAACTTTCTAGTAAAGAGTTGCTGGTTGAGTAACGAGTCCACGTGACATTTCGAACGTTTTCACGCGAATGGGGGCCCACTTGGAGTGAAGCGCAATTATTAGTTGCGCAATGAGCTATAGTAACACGCGGGTTTCAATTTCGGGGGGGCATCCTCACTGCACGTTGCACACGAATGCCCCGACGAATCAAACTTGGCTATATATTTAAAAGGGCATTTATCGTGCTCAGAAGCGTGTAATCTGTGCACCATAAAACAGTCTCCGCTCTACTATATCAGATGGATATGCTCGGAGTGACGAGTTTTAACACTTGTTCGCAACAATATAACGAGCAACAGTGCTTTGCTCGACAAACCGCAACCGCGCGCTTTTTTCATTTCATTATTTCTTTTCATTAGGCTTTATTCAAATAGCTGTAATTTGTCGACAGAATTCCGCGCATCGGTATATTATCAATCAAAACAAACAACATTGAATAAAAAATACGACTATATCGATTGATCGATTTAAAGTTTCTACGAACATCATTTTTTGCAATCTAAAGTAGGAATAACGAAATTTGATCCTTTGATAGTTTCAAAGAGGTAATATTTTGTAAATTTGAATTTCAATTCCGAAGAGTATATCCATCAGCGATAAGATGTGCGTTTCCTCGCTGAATGAATCTCACGAAACAATCGAAACTAGTGTTAAAATAGTATCGAACAATCAAATCGGTGTCGGATCTGTATTGCTAGGCAGAGATGAATGAACGGAAGACAGTCTAGCGAAGTAATAAGGTCTGGGTGAACGCGGGTGAATGGATTCTTATAACGCTAACGAAACGTAGCGACGTTCTTGGGGCATGTAATTCGATACAGTGGGAATATTGTGGGTCCCCATTCAGTCGCCCGTTCATTCATTAAAATATTGAGAAAGGATTCTATAAGATCATTGCAGAGGGTGCTGGGCTGCGCTTTCCCACATCGTCGCGCGGCATCGTTCAAACGATCGCCCTTTTTTCTCAAGTCCAAGTCCTACTTATTCATACTTAATTACAGCATCCAATACAATTGTTTTAAATTAAAGATACCTTTTTTTATACATTTTTCGACAGTCTCCTCTTTTAGAATTCAGGTAAAACAAAACAAACAATCGTTTCTCATTTTTATACCGCTAATTCGGACAAAATGTGGGATTCGAGAGGTCTGGTCTTCAAAATTGACTGATTAATTATAGCGGGCTAATAATTCGAAGGGGAACCAAGACGAGATCAGCAATCCACCTCTTTCGTAAGATAGATATCTACATCCGGTCAGATGGCGTTTAACAGCTTTTCCAAAAAGCTTCTCTTCAACCATCCCCCCTACCCTCTTGTGGCCACAATTTGGCCTGGATTAATGAGACCAGCGTCGCCGATTTTTCATCGACGATGCGATCCGAGAGCGGCTGCACTGTTATTATTGTTCGCTCGTAGATAAAAAAGACGGACGAACAAAAAGCAAGACGAGGAGTGAGGGCGATAGGCCGAATCGCGAAAGAATAATGGCCCCGCTCTGGCGCGCAGTGTGCAATTAAAACTTTTGAAGTTCACGAAGAAAAGTGGCGGGCAGCGCGTCGCAGTTAATCGACTCCGAGTTTTGAACTTAGTTGTAAATTAGCCGCGCTTTCGTCCCGGCAGAAAGGTGTTGAAGAATGGCCGAACTATATCCTTCAAGTATGAAAAAAATGTTTAAACGAGACTTAATGAGGCACTGATTATATCGGCGTAATGACGACCACGTTGTAATAATGTTGTTGACTTTAAACATGTCATTTGTATATAATCATGATAAGGAGCTGGGTTAGTTCAGAAAATTGACGTTTCTTTTTATCCGGTTAATTTTGAATTTTATCAGTTTGATGACGTCGGTTATAATGGCTTGTAATGATGAATGATGTTACAAATATAGAAACGTATATGTAATGTAAAAGGGGAAAAAAGTGAGCCAATAAAATCAATATTACTACATTATACGAAGAAATTATTCATTCGAGTAATCACTGTTCATTGAACCGAGAATATATATACATCTATAGATGTTCCCTAAAATGTTGATTATTCACCCTCTTGAAGCATACGTTTCTGTTTTTTTTTTTATTTTTAACAAATTCTATATTTTATAGATGTAAATCGTTTGCAAACTTTTTCGCAAATCTCCATTTCCTTCCATTTCAAATGATGAAAACGCGCTTGTAAGAAAGAAAATTTTATTTTTTTTTTTTTTTGTTGTATACTACTTTTTTTATAAATTTCGAAATTCTCCTGGGTGAAAAAAAAACTTTCACTTCACAAAAGAGAGCTGAATTGTCAAAAGAGACCGCGCCGTATGTTGTGACCGCAATGAGCGTAATTTTTTTTTCGTTCATGAAAAGGATAAAGGAAAAGAACAAGTGTCCGTGCGACGACCAACAGACGGTGGCAATGGCTTCGGTCGCTTTACAGGTCGGCCTGGCAGGGTAATGATGATTCCGAGTTCGGGTGGATCATCATCTTGTCACGACCAAGTCACCCGGGGCGGAATCGCAGCGCGCGTGCACACAGCATGACCTGTGAGATCTAAAAAAAGGGGGACGCCGTTTTATGGACTTATCAATCATTTGGTAGCTCTCCGGCCACGGGACCGTCTCGCAACTGCAGCCTGTTATTATCAACAGCGATTAAAAGATTCCGTTGGGCGTGCATCGCGCGTTTCCACGATTCGTTTTATTGACAAGATTTACAGCCCGAAATATTCAGCTTTAAAATTACAGAAACAAAAAAAAAAGTTACATTTTTGCAAATAATAATTGAAAAAAAGCTTTTATTGCGAAAGGATGTTCTCTCATTGAACTCGGATGGATTAAATCAATCAAGAGGCGTCGCGCAAATGAATTTTCCATTATGATATTCGCAGTCGTATAAATCGCGGGTGATTACTCACTACGGTGGTATTAAAATTGACGGGCAACTTTTAAGCATTATCATTTATGGGCGCGCATGTGCGAATTATTATCACTAATAAATAACCCAAGTCGGTGTCGTAAAAATGAAAATGGATACTGCTGAATGACGAATCGGCCGTGGCGCCGATACTAATATGGCGACCGCTAACGCATAACCGGTAAGATCGCCGGGAAGGTGGGCTCCGCGCCGAGTTGAAGGTGATATATGCCGGCTTCGTGGTAGGAGACCGCGACCTGGTGGGGCGCTTGAAATATCGCGTGGGTGCAAAATAAAATGGTGGCCGTGTTGAATAAAAACGTGAGAGTTGCAAATTAAAATGCTCCCTGCCGCGGGACGAAAGTTTATCGTCAAAGTGTAATTCGAGCGCGACGCGAAACTGAGATGAAAAAAATTGAATGAAAATGCGTGTGAAACGCTGGCGGAGCAATTTTCTTCGTCACGACATAATATTACATTTACCACCCCGACGAGTTATCGATCGACGTGTAAGCTTGGAATAAGAAAATTTTAATTCGTCATTCCAACAATCGGAGGTGTTCCGTCGAAAACGGAACGGTATTTTTTTTATAAACAATTAGGATTTATTTAGTGTAAAATGAAACATATGTTTTAGCATTCTTTCAACATTTTATAGCGCGTATAAATCTTTAAGGTAAGTTTCGAATATCTCTTTTTACGATTGATAGAGAAAAGGGTCGAATTTCGTTTTTTAAATATTGTATTGTTTAAATATCAGCCTTTTCAAATTCGACGTCAAGTATGTTTTCCAAATGTGGGTTTTCCCCAGAAAACTATTATCTCACATAAACTAGTTTTTTAGTTCGACACAATCGATCCTTTCTTTCTATCAGTCGTAAATTAAAGTTTCATATTTTATTACTTAAAACATATGCGCACAACATACATTGTGAGAGAAACCAATTTTCCTTGTACCCTAAATTTCATATACGAATCAGTTCTTGGTGGCTCGCGATCGCGATCGGTTCTCCCCCAGTGTCTTAACGTTAGCTTCAAAATTTTTTTCAAAAGTTTTTTAACTTCAATTTTTATTCCGCAGCTTGTAATTTTATTGTTTTTAAAGGGGTTTTTATGCCTAACGGCTTTTCCCCTGGAGGAATAAATAATTATATTTATTTCCTCCAATTGACGCGTTTTCTTTTAATTCCTATCCCAAGCCGAAATCTGATCTTGACTACGCGACGGTTACTAGTTTGTGACCATACAGAAGGAAATAAAAAATTGACTTATAGTCGCTGGTTTCGAAATGTCAAAGTTCCAACATAGACGTTGCTATTACATACATGCTATGTATGCAATTGTAAATAGTCGCGAAATTCTACAAATAGCAAGACAAATGCTTACCGACATTATGAATTCCGAACTTAACGAACCTCTGAGACAAAACATGTGAACTCTTCCCTCGGTTAACCTACAGGGATCGTTCAATAAAGTTAAAAATGCAAAATGAGCCGAAAAAATTTTCTGACCGTAAAATATGTTCTTGGTATAATAACTTATGGGCCCCGCTCTCGAAAAAAATATATACCCCCATAAAATTTGTCATAAGGTGATAAAACGTTCAGACCAGTTTTTAAAAATAATCTAAATCTTGATCTTGAGAAATTGCGATTGGGAAAAGTAAAAAACAGAAGAAATGAATAAATAAAAAAGAAAGGGAGGAAACAAGTTTGTTGGCGGATCGAAGAGACACATATTAAGCGGTGTGTCGGTCCGCCTGCACGGTATGAATGTACAAGGCATTTGTACAGCGACGTATAGAAATGACTCGCACCGGGGACGGCGGTCCTCGAACCCGGTAATTAAATAGCTGAACCCTGCAATTAGGGCCACTAAATCGTGGCGGACTCTGGACCCAAGAGCCGAGCGCCTGCCAGACACAAAAAACAACATCGAAACGTTGTGCTTCGCCCCTCTCTTTCTCTCTCTCTTTCTCTCCTCGTGGATAGTCTCTTGTGTGTCAAAACTCACGTATACCTTTAAGGCTCTCAGACTTACTGCGGGGGTGGCTTTATGAAATGTGGGAACGCGATCAAAGAGCGATACATCAAAGAATACCCGAAGCGCCAGAAAACGTATCTGCAAAACTGAGCCGATTTTTTTGTCTCAGACCAGGCCAAAATAAAATCGTTTCGCAAGTTTTTTTTTTATATGATCATAAAAAATGAGTGTCTGTATAAAAGTAATTTGTATTATGCGAAGCTCGTTGGGTTATTTTGACATTATCTTTTGCGAGGATATAATAAAAAAAGAACAAAACGAGGCCGAGTGGATTTATCCAAGGGTGGCGAGCGTGCGTTGAAGAACGATCGGAGATAATAGTAACAAACAGTCTTCCTTCCTGTACAGAACGACGCGAGGAGAATTGGTATCCGAGTCCGTTGCACCATGATTTCCGTATGCAAAATTGAGCGTGTGCACGCACAAGGGACTCGCGAGATGGATAGCCGAGCATCACGCTCGAAGCTGTATTAAAATATCAGATCCTCCCGCCACCCCCTCCTCGCATTAAATCATCCACCCATCAGCCTCGTGGCTATCTCCGGCACCCATCGCAGGACCGAATTTCAGGTCCCTCAAAGTTTTACGCTTTTTTAACAAATTTACCTACACACAAGATGGGAATGTAAATTTTTGATCGATCGATCTAATTACGCTCAGTTCGAGACAATTCATCATTGTTTCATTTTAATTGAATGGCAAACAAAAAAAAAAGTGAAGAATGATTCACAATTAAAAGGGATGATACATTTTCGACCGTTCGATTACTCTAATTTGATTTGAAACCTCGTCCACGGTGGGGGCAAAATAATAACCGGAGTTAATTTTCTGTAGTTAAATTTCGACGTGCGCGAAGGACGTTCATCTCTCGAGAGAAGCGAATCTTTTCCCAGCGTGTGTGTACGTGATCCCTCGTAGAATCTCGGGGTGTACTCTCTCGTCGAGAGCGTGCAGACGATTTAATTTTCTAATTATCGTAACGCCGCTTGATCGGCGCAACAGCTATCTTCTGGTGGCATCTCTGAAGACGAGCGAATACGCCCTTCTCCGCGTATAAAAGCCAATGAACATCCAAGAGTCCCGACTCAATCTAACCAATATCCGTTGTTTTATAGTAGACGATCAGACCGGCCACTCGCGAGAAAGTCGCTCCATTGATTAATTCTCATATCTCCTGTATACACCTCTTCGTTATTTTTGCTCATAGATAATCATTTTGTAAAATTAATTTTTTCTTAAAAAGAAGGTAAATTGTTTTTCAAAATTAATACTAAAAAAATTAAAATTGGAATTTAGTTGAAACAAAAAAAAATAAGATGTTTTTTTTTTATTGAAAATATGTGTGGTTATCAGAGATGCACACTAATGATGTATCAATGACGTGGATGGAAGAGTAGAAAAAGTGCTGAACAATCCTGCGGAGATTGCAAATATAAGGTGGCGTATAACAAATGTTTCTTTTTTCGCCCAGCAAGAAAGCGATAGTCGCACGCTGAGACGGAACACCTCCGTATCATTGTCGATCCACGGGAGGCTCTCTCTTTACAAATAAGCTGTTCTTGTAACAGATCTAATAGGTGTTAAATGGGCGTTCATCGTGCTCTTACACGCGCTGATGGACGCACTCTCGCAGTCAAATGACTTTTCGGGCTTCATGTTATTTAAATTAATATGCGGATGATTTACAACTCTCGCCCCAGGCGAGATCTGAGCACATATCATGATGACAAATAGAAGTAATTGGGTAAGTGGATGATTTTTTTTCATTTTGTTTTTAATCAAAAACAATCTATGTATAAAAGAATTTTATTATTATTTCAAATATTTGATAAATAGACGAATTTCTTGATTTTTTTCTGAAAAAATAATTTGAGAATTATCCATTTTTTTTCTGACCCCGTCTTTAAAAGACCGAATCAAGAGATGGTTTTTGCAACGTACGCTCTACAATTTTTTGATGAAAAGAAAAAGAAAAAAAAGTAGCACAAGATCGTCGATTACAGTGGATATCAAGTATAATATCGCGCTACAATCATGTGCGATCTTTTAAAGACGAAATGACGGTAGTGATGGTGCGACGTGTACGTGTAAAAGTTGGCGCTCGTGTGTTTGTATTACGTGGATACTTTGCTCTGTGCAAGAGAGCAGCTGGGGATTTCGTTGTCGATGCTCGAACCGCAGTTGCCGCATGGTTATCACGTTAACCTTTTGCCTCGGTGCACGTTGCGGTGAGCCAGGCCTCTTCGCGGACCGAGGTGTGAAACCACTCGAGAGCAAAGAGCCCAGGAATTGCGTACCATTATCCGGTAATACCTACGTGGAATCGTTATTCCAAGACTCAATAACATTTTATTTTTTCTTTTTTTTTCTGTTTGCAATCAAAAATACGGTTCACAATCCAGATAAAATTTTATAAACAGTCAAAAAGACGTAACAAGAAAACCAAAACTTTTTTTTTTTTTTGAAAATTCTCAAATGCTCATAACGTGAAAAGTAAAAAAGTAGATAGCAATTGAACCCGGAAGTTCGAACGTGAATTTCAGTCGATTATCAACCATTTTGTATCATTTTCTCGATGATAAATCGTGCCCTGGGAAAAATATTGGCTATAGAAGTACCTACATAGTTCACAAACAGTCATGCGGAGGCTTTTGATACAGTTGTTGGAGAGAGATAATTTAAGTATGAATTTCCCTCGTCCACACTTCGTCATTTTCGTCATGTAAATTCGACGGACATGTCATACGTGTGAACAATGAAAGTTACGAATCGCGTGTGCTATATCACAGCCGACGCGATAATGGTATCTGTACTGGCTCGTGAGAACGATTTTTATGCGACCTGAATACAATTTACAAATAAAGCTCGTCAGTCTGAATAGGAGCGATAACTTTTTATGTGATTCCGATATTTCGTAAAAATTTCAATGGTCTGAATTTATAGTCTATTTTTATTATCTAAAATATTTAATACTCAAAATTTTGATCATCAAAATTGATCTTTTTTTATGGGTTTACTTTTTACAACGCGTTGAAAAACAGTTCATCGTATAGATTGCAAAAAAGAATTCATTTGCTAGCAGTCAAGTTGACTCTGATGATGGCTGTAATCTAACTAGTGCATTGAACGATATTCAATTAAAATGTTGTCAATTAAGAAAACGACCAAATTAAGAAAGAAAAACAACAGAAAATATCAATTAAGGAGTTATATGTAGACGAAAGTAGAACTCGTTACAATTGAGATTGCTTTGCGCGAAAGGTTCACGCGTGTTACGGGCGCGCATTCCATAAAAATAACACCGAGTATTGCGGATGCGTCAATTATACTGTTCGACTCTGCATTTCAAGAAATGATTATAGGAACTTTGCACGTTGAACTTGTAATTTGCGTTCAATCTCTAGAACCGACAATTAACAATAAACATTAATTGTCGCTTGCTTGCATACGTTATTACTGCCCTCTAACGGAAAGATGATCGTCAAATTAGCCCCAGAACAAATAACTGCAATCAGTGTAATTAATTCAAACAACTCGATTCTTTTTTTTTAAACAAACATTGATTATTCATTTTTTTTTAATTTGTCTTCGATTCATTTCTTTCATAAAGATATTTAATTTTTTTTTCTTTTTCATTTCAAAAGAGACACTTTCGTTTTATTTTTCTGGGATGAGTCATTTAGAGTTGAAGAGCCAGACAGAACGATGTTATTCCCCGGGACTGCTTGCACCCTTCGAAATCAAGATTTCACTAGCAACGATCGAAAAGCCATTTTGGTCAGTGGACGGAGTTAGGGACGCGGCTGTTAATCTCAATAATGCTCACTCCGGCCGGAAGTCGAATGCCGTAAATCGGTACTGTTTTGTCCCTTTCCCTGCCTTATGCTAGCTACTTGTCCTCTACTCTATTCCTTCCGTTTCCTTCGACACGCCACTATATGTACACTCTTTCTCTTCAAATCCACTTTTTTTTACTTCTCTCACTTGACAGTGAATTTATTCCAACACTTTTTTATGCTCTAAACCAAAAAATGTCCAGTATATATATTTCTTAAATCGGAAAACCCATTTTATATAAACAAAATAACAATTCAAATGACAAAAGTTCAACAAAAGTTCCACAACTTGTAAAATTGAGACAAAGTTTTGGATTAAAGATGAGAAAAAAAAAGTTCTCAGAGGGAGGTGCGGGTTTGCAAATTATTTTTACACTTGGTGATCCTAAATAGAGGCGAATCAAGTGAAATTCTCTGTGTTGGAAGCAGGCAATTGTTGAACCCCGGGAGACGGCGTGGAAGTGTGCGCGGAGTCAACGTATGCGGCGAATCATCGGCGGACGCGTGCGAGCAAGAGAGCACATACATAATTCATACAATTAGTCGACACATCGAACGGGTACGCCTGCGGGAGATTTTCGAGGGGTGGTTATGATACGAGCAAGGCCATTGTATCGGCCATTTGGTGAGCGTCTTTTTTGCCACATGCGACACTTATTTTCTCAAGGGTCATGATTCTTATTATGTCAATCTCGACTCCCTATTGTGCCTTACTAATATAACTATTATTTACATCAAATGCCAATCGATGGTAATTTGTTGATTGTACAATTTACATTTTTTTATTCTCAAAGATCAATTAACAAAACCGAAGACCATAACTTAAATGTGTCGGCGTATATATGAATCATATATAATTTATTATGCATCATATATCTACTTCTACTACTTTACCGATCTAATTTGAGGTTATGTGCATTTTTAAACCACAAAAGACATCGCAATTTGTGTAACATAATAGGAATCTTATTTTGTTGAAAAATATATATTTTCGGTTCAAAGGAGAAGAGAAAAAAATATATAATTATAATGATCGCAAAGCGACAACGACGTTATGCCAGCAGCACAAAAGTGAACCTTCCAATTAGCATGTCTCAAAGCATCGGAATCAATTACCGCGCTCTCTCCACGCGGGCATGCGCGCGTCATATAAGTACACGCAAATTCCGTGGTACCCGTCTGTCGGCGCAGTCACCAAGTTCGTGAATACGAAGTACGACTGGTCCTGCCCTGTAATCGGCGATTCGCGCACTGTAATAATTATTCGCCTCGCCCTTTCATCAGCGGGCGACATCCACGTCTCCCAACGGACAATGTCGATACCGACGTAAAAAGGGACGCAGAATTTCGTATACTTGACTTGATCCAAGCAGTCCGACGTTATTGTTTGCGCTTTTTTCATCAACATTTGATCGCTCGGCCTTACCGGTTGAACGAACTCCGATCGATTATCAAAATACCACCTTGGCATTGAATTTCTCCTTGCATTTATTATTTCTTGATTATATATAAAAAAAATGAAGACAATTTCGCATCGCATGAATTATTTGTTTTATATACCCTGCGGCTGGATTAGTTTTCGAGAAGAGTGCATACTGACAATGCCTTTGTACTCTTCGTTGAATGGGCTCTGATTCGAGAGCTGTTCATTGAATGATTTTATCATTTAACGAGCAATTGCAATATGCCTGTGGTGAGCTTTCACGCAAATTATATTACACATGTTATACATTTTTTATCCATCACATTTTTACATAACTAAATCAAAGAACTAAAAATCAACTTTTGAATAACAAACTTCTTGGTTATTTTGTTTTCTCGAGCAAAAAGCTAAAAGTGTAAAACACTTTGCACGTCAAGTGAGCGAGATCGCGAAAACATTGCGGGTTCTCGAAGTGCGTTTAATTGTTTGAGATATTAATCGGGAATCATGTCAAAGTGGTGATAGCCCTGCGGCTCTCCAACAATGCACTAGTGGTCCCGAAACGATAATTCAGAGATAATGGTAGGCCGTATAAGAGATTTAATTGTTGGGTTGCAAACCCGTCAAAAGAGGCGCACGTTGCCTTTAAACTAGACTGGCACAGCGCGCAGCCAAGAAATTAGAGTAAGGTTCCCGTTGTGGCTCGGCCAACTGCGATAGCCAACGCGATAACGTCGCTCCACATTGTTCGCAAAATTTTGGTCAAAATTTCGAAATCTCATTTTAACGATAAATTAATGGCGGAGGGATGAAAAATCACATCTTGTTGGGTCGATTAGTTTTTCAGTCAAGCTTTCTAGTCAACTTTGGTTTTTTGCGATCCGTCAGATTGAAATCCAAGAAAAGGTCATCTTCGAGTGATTAATCTGACGGGGTGTGCGAGAGTTTGCAGCCATAATCATCGTGCCCGTGCATCACTATTAATAACAGGTCCGATGTTTCGATTCGAGAGCAAATGATTTTTCAAAACAGACCAGCGGCTTGTTCTCGCGACGCTATATTTCCCACGTCGGCCTCCCGCAGAAATTAAACAATGAGCTGGAACAATTAAAAGCTACTATAATAACACCCCTCGGAGAAACCGCCCATTATGCGGTGTGCGTAGAGAAGACTCTCCTGCCCCGCGGGGTGAACCCTTTCTTTATTATCCAAACGCAGTCCAAAGGCATTTCAAATGACGAGGGTGCGCGTCCGCGTGGTATATATATATCTCAGTAAATATTTTAACGCCCGTACCATCCACCCAAATTACAATTCTATCTTTGCCAAAGCGGCGTTCAAATTTTCGCATTTGCTCCAACTGTTTTTACTTCTTTCAACTCCAATTTGAAACATTTTGTTCACTTTTTTTTTGTAATTCTGAAATTCACATTTATCAGTTTGAGACTTTCCAGAAGCGAGAAAATTTTTTACAAAATTACATGTTTGCGAAGATTTAAAACGTCATTTTTTGTTTTAATTTTCTGCTCAAGATGTTATATTCTTTTTACTTTTTTTTTTTTTTTTTTGTAATGAACAAGTTTTCGCGAAAAAAACTACTCTAAATGAGTTTTTTTTAGGAATAATTGTGCTCGGGTGTAATAAACTTTGGATAGAGTCATAACGACGCGGTCGAAAAAACGGCAAAGCAGTTCTGATATCGCGAGAATTGCGCAAACGAGTTGCTTGAATACATTCTCGGTATCGGGCAATTTTGTCGGATAATTAGGTACGATAGTCCGAGGTACGTGCTTGGCGTGGTTGATCGACTAGCGGTGTCGATGAGCTAAGAAAAACGCGAGTTTTGCCAGAGAGGACATTGGCGCCATTGATGCCTGACCGATAGTCCAGCCAGCTGTTCCAGTTCCACCCCGAATGGTAACGTTATTCGCAAGATATTTATCTTCGACCAGCTGCCTTGCTTATTTATATCATATTTACACACATTCTGAAAAAAGTCACATTTTTATTTTAAAAACAAAAAAGTACACAATCAGTTTGAAGTTTTTTTTTTTTTTTCGTTTTACTTAAAACAAATAAGTTAGAATTGCAGATTCCCGTCTGCTTAGCATTTTTTTTTATTTTTGATCTTTGCAAAATTTTACCAAATATATAAATTTGAACGATTCGTGTATAAAGCGAAGTGTGGAATCAAGATATACAAAAGTTGCAGCTGCCATATTAGCGGATGGTTCCTGGGCCCAAGGTCGTTAAACAATTTTTTTTCGATGCCACATAACGACGCTAATTTGGCCTCGGTGTGTTTACGGCGAGCTAATGGCACAACAACTTTTTCGCCTCGTATATAGACAATGCTGTTGGCTCTCGGAACTTAATAGACATTTAAGCAGGGTTAAATTAATCCTATCAGACCGGATTGACGTCCGGTCTATCTACGCTCGAGTATCTTTTTGCAAGCTCGCGTAACTTCGTCGTATTAACATCGAGACGCGCAGCAAGATTGCGATAACGGCGCGCACCAAAAACAAAATATAAAAACAGTTGAGAAACCGCATCAGAAAAAGGCATTATCCTCTCCCACGCGTCTCAGCTTCGAAAATTCTTGCCGATAAAATCGGACGTTTTCGCTCAGCCGAGTGATTCGTAATGATCTTCTTGCCGCGACTTTATGAACCGCAAATATTTTTGGCCATAAGAAATCTTTTGCGTGAATTCGCAGAATACGAAGTATCGAGATGCCATTAAGATAGGAGCGCGAATTTACGACAGTTTAATGTCGGGAGTAATTATACTTTTGACTCATTTTTTTGCAACGAAATTTCGCATAGCAAAAAAAAGCTTTACCACTATTTTGAGTGGATTTTTTAGTAGGAATATATGGTGATGAAAGGCGAGTTTCCTGGTTGCGGAGAGATTGTGAAACGAGATTTTAAGCTGAGAAAAAAAATTTTGTCCATGGACAAAAAAAAACGATGAGACGCTATTGCGGATGAAGTGCATATAGGATCAGATAGCGATGTCGGGGAGGTCGATTAGTATGCAGCGATGCATTCATATCAATCGGGACATGCATATGCAAAAGCTGGTGCACACGCGTATGTGCGAAAAACACCGATGCATAAATTTATATACGCGTAGGCAATGCCTTACACCGTGCAATTGTTAATTGCTGACTTCGAGCAGCGAGAGTGTACTGATTCGTCCCGAATTCCGTGCTAGCCTGATAGAATCATTTTCCATAACAAGGTACACGCTGACACTCGCTAAATTAGTCCCACATTTTTCTCATTTTAAATCACTTAATTTTTGAACAATCTGTTTTTAATCACAACTTTTATTTTTGGAGCATAATAATAGCATTTTCAATGCAGTTTTGTATGTATTTCATAATGTAATTTTAAAGTGCACAAAAAAATCATTATTTCAACTGCGAAAAATGCAGTTTACAATGAACTTTGTTGAGGGCATAAAAAAGCATTTGACCATCAGTTTAGCATAATGAATTTAACACATGATTTTGTTTGTTTGTTTAATTCTGACCTCCGAGGATTCAATTTGGAATTTAACATAGGATTTAACTTTTAATTTCATATTTCACTAAGGAATTACGACCAATCAAGATCAACGACTATGGTTGAAAAAATGATGGGCGTTACGGCAACATCGATCCACACTCGAACGTTATTTACTCCTGCGCATCCCTTTCTCGCACCCTCAAGCTAAATTTATCCCTTTCACAAATTTGTAAAGAGCTAGGTTGATTTGACTATATATAGAGCTAATAGAAAACTGTCCTACTTGAACTTATGGGGATCAAACTTAAAAAAATAAATAATAAAAATAAATACCAATTAAAAATGCAATGGATCAGTTTATTTATACTATCAGTTTATTTGCACTGCCGGTATCGATCTGTCGGCAATGTTTTTACGTAAAAGAATTTGCAATAACATATGCACCGGAGCATAATAAATCATCCTATATCATGAATATTCTGCGGTTAATCTATGCGCGGTCAAAAAGCATAAATGCTGCATACGAATTGCTGGGGTGAAAATAGAATTTGAGGTGCTGTACTCAAGTTGTTAAGATAACAACTTATTTTTTGCTTCCTAAAATAGAGAAACTTTAAACAACTTACACGTTTTATCTTGAATAAATCTAGAGCTTTTTGAGTAGGTATTTTTCACTCACCGGCTGAAACAAAAAATGGATGACATCAATAAAAAAATTATTTCCATTGAAGGATCTTAAAACAAATGTCTATATAGCATATAATAATTGAAAAACTCGTTATTTTATTCACACCATGAAGAAAAATAAAATCAAATTGAAATATTTAATTTATTTTTTTCTCTTTTCTGATGCAAATATCGTACAGAGTTTCTCTAGTTTATGCGCTGTGTAATCATTTAGTCCCAATGCTAATATAAAGACTGTTTTAATGCATACAATAATTTGTTGAATATTTTCAATTTTACTGCAAATGAAGAAAAAAATGTTTCGCTTCAACTAAGCAGGAAATTTGTTTTCAATTCAATTACATTTACAACATTATTAATATTTAATTAAAAAAATGTTAAAGGAACGTTGCACCACGAGTTACTGTGGGTATCTCGAAAAGTATATAAGATGTGCAAAAAAATGAAGAAAATATAAAAACAGTAGAAATTCGAGTTTCTCAATTCTGAAAACGGTGAAACCATGCATTAGAATGTATTTTCTCTTAGGATCAGTCATCCCCGGTGTGTGTGTGTGTGTGTGTGTGTGTGTGTAAGTCTCAAGGTTCGCATTTATCGTGGAGCGTTGTAACCCCTTGGCGCGGGGACACCCTGATGGCACGGGCGCATTAGTGTGTACGCACTCTCTCTTCTTTGGTTTTCTCTTCTGCGGTAGGCGTGGTCGGGAGACGCGCGACGTCCATTTGTCTCGGTAACCTCCCGCACCAGGAACGCCCTCGCATCCCACGGGCATCGATCACGGTTTCCTTCTTCTCGAAACGCACATAGGAACCAACACGCGAAACCCACAGCCAAATTTCCCGTGACGAAAAGCGTAAAAAGGTCGCGGCTGCTGTTAGTGATCTGTCGTTACGATATCTTAAATCCCCTCGAAAGGTAAACCTAATGGTTCTTTTAAATTAAAATTTCAAATTTTGACTGCAAATTTTGTATCAACTTTTTAACTTTGTTGAAACGGTTTTGAGTGTTGACCAAAAAAAAAAAAAAAAAAAAAATTGAAATTCGTCTTCGAACAAAAAGTAAACGTAGTGTGAAGTTTAGAACAGAGCGCAGCTGCGAGCAATCATTCAAACGTTTCAGCACGAAAATTAAAAAAGAAAGAAAAGCAATTTATAGCGAGCTTGCGGTACTAGGTATTTGCAAATTTCTGCTCCTCATTTAGAAAAAGGATAACAAGTAGAGTATAAACGGTTTTTCCTCGTAGATATAACTCATTATCGTTACAAATTTTTCAATTACTCGCGAGAACACGCCTTTCAATCGGTCTCAAGTTCCAGGGAAATTTGTATTACGTTCATTACGTCAAGTGTAACAATGGTCATTAACGTTTATTAAATCGCATTTATCATTGTCATTATATAACAGCCGCGTTTTCAGTTCTTATAATATAATTATTGTCAGAAAAACTTATTGATGAATTCCAAACTGCGTAATTACACAGTGCGCGGGTTCTACCATTCCTCGACCGCAGTTTAGAACATGTACGAACGTGGTTTATAAAATATGTGTCTGTACGGGGTCTTTGTGGGGGACAATTATATAAATTTTCACACTCGATGTTGCAAACGTGCGTCATTATCACATAAACATCTTCTTTTGTCCTCTCTCTCTCACTCGTCTCTCTCAGATCATTCGAAGCTCCCTCAAAGTATAGTTATTTTTCTCTGTAGTTATTCATTACTTAATATCATGTTATTACCGTAATATTGCACGCTGAGAAGTGTCAATCGAATACGATGAGGGTTTGAAAAATTATTATCAGATTGAATGAGAATTTAAACTGCAACAGCTTCAAAAAAATGTTCAGGCTCCATTTTAACTACGTGCAATTAAATAAAACGCATCTCATTATGATTCGCATTTTGCACTGTGAGATGTATGCCAAAATTATAAAAATAATTTTTGCAACGAGACGGACACGTGACAAACAACGCTTCTGAATTTCGCGTCATTGTTTGTTTCGTACTGTTCGAGGGTCATGTTGAATTGTGTGTATTATAACAACGGAGCACGCGAACGTGGCAGAATATGGCGTCTCGTAGAGAGACCACCCAAAGCGCCAGCGGAACCTCTCGCGGTATCGTCCCAGTCGATAAGGAAACGCAGGTGTTTACGCTCGACCAGTCATCGCAAGCTCATTATTTATTCGGACACCAAAGACGTAGTCGAAGAAACTATAAGTCACCGACCACCACGGGGGGCACGTCCGATTTCGAGCGAGACCGACGAGATCGTGTCAGTAAGTTTCGTTTAATCCATCGCGTGATCGAAAAAAATTGATGCAGCATTAATGCGAAGAATGAATCAATATACAAGAACTCGGCTGTCTTTCACATTCATTTGTAACAATTTTCAAGAAAATTATATATCTTTTTATGTTGTCAGTCAAAAAGTATATAGGATATTTTAAATGTTACATTTATAAAACTGATATGTGTATAAACAAAAGCTCTAGCATCAATTGAACCGATGGCTGATACGGTTTCATAAAAACTGTGTTGATTAAAGATTGTATTATTTCATTGTTCGAATCGAATCATATATGCATAGATATTGCGGAATGATAAAACGAGGGAGATGCAAATGCGACGGACGAAAAAAAAAAAAAAAAAAACAAAACTTAATGGCATCGCGCACGATGAATGGTGCGCCCACGAGCTAAGTACTTTGTTACTCTTTGCGAACCTGAGAACCGTTTGTCGATAACAATCGCGATTTCCGATTGTTCGCGTGGGTTTACATTTTTGCGAGCGTATATGATCGGTCCAACAAGCATGTTGGACGACTGCATTAAATTAAGTGCATCCTTCGCGGTGCTCCGAGAAACGTAGGTGAAAACGCTCAAAGTCATCCACGTTTCTTTTCGATTCATTTATTTTATATGATCCGAATCATTTGTCATTAATACGTAGCAACCTTACTCTGTAATTTTCATTGATATATTGTCGATTCATTTCCTCTTTCATACAACTTCTCTTCTCGTTGCAACATAAAAAAAATGTCTACAAAAATGGATCCTATTAATAAATGCAGTTAAACAAGTGTATAAATATACTTTCGTTTTTTTCTGAACCAAAAGGTGCATACAAAAATACACTTTATTGAACGTGTGAAAAACAGCGCTTGAAATGAATTATTCAGTGGATACAACATTGCAAAAAAATCATTTTTTTTAGTGAACAAAAATTGGGTTTGGTGTTCATACAGGACTTGAAATGTTTAGTCAAATATATGTGCTTGAACCGATTAAATTGGAGTGCACGTCACATGACCCGAAGTACTCACACACGAATGTATATCGCGTTCTGGTAAAAGGTGTGCCGCAAGTGCGTGAGCGTTTGCATTGCGGTTACGAGAGTGCTCGTGCTTCATGACTCTGATTCCGTGCACCACGCCCATCGCACCACACTTGTTCATCCATGACTGCAGAAACATCGCGAGGAACAAGTCGGGATGGAGTACATTACCCGTGGCGCGCATCGCGAGACCGAACAAAACGACCGAATATAATTTGTATCAAAACTATTTTCAATGCTCTCTCTCTCACTTGTTTGGGTTTTATATTTAGAGCCTGTTGCACGTCGTCATAAATCGTGCACGTACGCGCACGTTTATCGCGTCTTATATTTTCATTGGCGATTTATTAAAATGATCGTCGCGAAGATTTATAAGCTGGATATATTGCTTTGAACGATAATTACAACATTTCGAGTTGAATGAAGAGGAAGGACGCTCGAAAACGGAGTAATCAATTTATGTTCACTGTTTATGTTGTCTGTCGATTAAGAAATCATATTTAAATGAAAATGCAATCTTTGTTGGCTCCAAAAAACGTGTTAATTTTTCCGGGACCGCGACGAGATCTGGGGGTAATTTTTCTGAAACCAAAGCTCATCGATCTGGCAGGAAATGTTGGAATCAAAGTTCGCGCCGGACAATAATTGCGCGTTTGCGCTGTGGTTGCGAGAAAAGAATGCCGCCCCCACGACTCCCGGTAGTAATTATCGAATCCCCTTTTTATCCTGGATACTTGTTTCGCGCCCACTACTTGGCGCTCGTTGCATCCACCGTGTGTTATTATTCGGTGTACCGACCGGCTAGAGAGCACAACCGATCTTGCCGATTTCACGAGCAGCAGAAGCTGATACACAGATTACTGGAATTAAACGCCAAGCCAGCGACCTGACAGCTGGCCTAAGTCGATCTAAACTCGCTCCGGAGCATTTTCTCCGCGTGCACTCTCTCGTTTCATCCCTCGTCCACACGCGAGGAAAATGACCTACGAACTGATTGCGATATCAAGTAGCCCGCGATCAATCTGTATACTTTTTCTTTTTCTGCGTTCTCGTTTCAGCTCGCAATTAACCGTTACGATAATTTTGCAAAAAATTCTGTTCTAAATTCTTGCAAGATTCAAACCAATTTTTTTCATTAAATTTAATTTAAATTTACAAAAAAAAAATCCATGAAAAAAGTAAAGTGACGAGAAAAAAAATTTTTTTTTCGCAAGTTTAAATCGTTTAAATGAGGTATACGAAAAAAAAAGTTTTGTGAGAGGAAAAAAAAAACATGTTTGTGTATTGGAATAAAGAACGCGATAATTTATATTTCGTGCGAGGATCTGTCAGTGTTGAAAAAAAGCGCGCGATCATTTTTCCCGAACGACGTCAAAATCGAGAAACGGAATCGGTTTTCGTTGCGTGATTTTGACGTGCAAGGTAGTATAGCTGCATTTCACTCGATTCTTCCTTTTGGCAAATTGCCTTATTATAATTGACTCAAATCGCAGCAGTCGCTTGTCAGTCTTCACGAGAGAGAAATTTTTCATATTCATGGCAAAAAGTGGACTTGCATCCGTGACGCGTTTCTCGTCCAATCAATTAGTTGCTCCGACAATTAACGAAAAAAATAAAAAGTTCTTGACTCTGGAGCGAATGAAAAATATACTTTACGGGCTTGATAGTTTATCGATTTTTTTAGTGGCACTTTATTTTATTAGCGCTTTACGCGGAAGAGCTTTGAATATTGATGAGGCTTTGACTGTTGCATCAAGTGCTTTTGCGAGACCCTCATTTGATCGTGCGGAGTTTCTTGGAGTTGATAAAAATGAGTAAAACAAAAATCTAACACAACATGTCATCAAATTAATGGACTCTAGAGCCTGGCTATGGTGGGACTGATGTCAGTTGTTGTCTAGCAAATCATAGGGTGACTGACACAAGTTCGAGAAATAAACTTTGCACGTTTATGAGCAGTTACAAAAAGTATGCAACTGTCATTGAAGTAGACCAACCACACTGTAAAACTTTTCGCACAACCTAAACATCGTGTCAATAGATTAAAAATAAAAAAATAAGTTTACACAAATTTTATTTTTTATTCGATACAGTTCAGTATTATTGTTTTAGAGTTTTTATTAAATCGGAGTCGGTTCAACTTTTTAAAATTAAATTGGACTGAAAAGAGGAAAGATAACAAAAAATATCTTTCATTTAGAAATTCATATAGAATATTTATTTTCCATCGTAAATAATTTATTCAAGTGGAGAAGAAAATATTTGTTAGCAATATTTTAAATTTAATAATCAATAAATCAATCAATAAATAATCAAAAAATATCATTGTTTAAATTGTTCGCTTTTATTTTCTTCATAAATAAGGGAAATTTAATTTGTTCAAGTATATGCACCATCTTCCCCCTCTCTAAAAATTAATCCAGGTGGGGGGGGGGAGGGTATGGAATATATATTTGCGAATTTTCTATGATTAAAAGCTGTAAAAAAGTGACTTCAGTAGAAAAAAAATTGATTCAGAAACGTTCCCTAAACGTGATTGAATACCAAAAAGGACAAAACGACCAATTGTGATGATAGACGAAAATACAAACGTCATTAGAATCTATCCCCATATCAAAAGTGGGGTTAAATAAAGTATACTCGTAAATAAGCGGGCCCACCCCCGGTGTTGTGATTACATTATCCACTCGAGAGATGATCCCGTCGGTACGTCGAGAGCAACGCCGCAGATTAAATCTTGCTGGTTAACGTTTGATTAAACTTGGAATTGAGACCGATTTTAATGCACGCTCCCCGATTGCACGGAGAAATTAATGGCGCCATAAAAATGCGTGCAATCAATTTTCATTCCCAATTCATTTTGTTTCGATTAAAGAAAAACCCGGTCGCAATCAATTTCAATCTGATCGAGTTATCTTGCTGAAGTTGTTTTGTTTTGCAAGAGGAATTTTTTTTTTTTTTTTTTTTTTGAATGATTCACAAATGAAACAACAATGTTGAAATTTCACAGCTGAAAATTTATGCCAAGTGGTAATAAATTGCTGAAACCTTTTGTGCGATGGGAAAATAATGATCGCATTTTTTTTAAATGTTACACGTGTACTTTGCAATGCTTATACCAATAATAACAGTCGGTCATTGTTAACATGTTGTGTAGCACGCCAGAACAGAGCGCATCCATATTTTAATTTTCATATCATTCGCAGTCAACAGAGTATAAAGCTTGCATTAACGGGGCACGTGTATCTTATCAATAGCACAGAAGTTCTTTGAATAATTGAACATTTTCTTTAATTATCGCAACACACAAGCACCGCCACTTATTTTAATTACATTAATCTCCCTTTAAATAGAAATAATTACATACAATTACCTTATTCCATGGAACGTTAAATTGCCAAGAGTGTAACACTGTATAAAAATTCAACGACTTTTATTACGCATGCATAAAATTTTGATGACTTTTCACATAATTGTTCGATAACAATTTGCAAGAAAGACATTCAATTTCGTTAAAGAAGAACAACCTCAAGTTTAATCCCTTCGAAACACAACTTTTGATTTGGTTTATGCAGACAATCAAGTGGGGATTATTTTTAAAGTTGTTCGTAGATTTGCAAGCAATGCGAAAGAAAGAGGAAAGAATCTTTCGAGTTGCATAGGAAGATAATACGTTGTCATAATTAAATTAACTTGAAATGATACATATTCATTGGGGGATTGCACGATGATGCTCAGCCACGGATTATATATTTTGTTGAAAACGCAAAAATGGTGTCCGAATTGATAGGTAAATTAGGTATTGTCTGGGCGAGCACACCCTTGCCGAAACGCTACCACGTATAGGACTCAGGCAACGCGTGTGAATTAATCACCGAAGGGTGCGCGCTCTCGTGCGTGTGTACGTGAGTGATACACGCGTATTTTGGCCTGCGTATATAATAACAGGTTGCTAACAGGACCCCCTCGCCTCAAACACTGATGTATGCGCTAATTGTTAGCCCTCGACGTCATCTCTTTTAACCCTCCCAACACTTTCATAATTATTAGCAAAGATATAAAACCGCATCATACAATGCTCTTGACCACATCGCATTCATTTTGATCCATTTTTTTATTTTTCAACTTCCAAAACAAAATCTTACAAACGCTTCAAAAATTAAATTTCAAAAATGATTCATAAATGTCACTCAATTAATATTATTTCTATTTCCAGCTTCTTTAAAAGATAATTTTTGTTTAATAATTGATGTTTTCATTTTTTTTTTGTTGTTTTTTTTTGGTTTCAGGTAGAACGAAATGTACAAAAGAGATCGCACCGGCAAGTACAAAGTAAGAAACATTTAAAAGCCGAAAGCACATGAGATGTGATAGTGATAACTCGTTGAAGCGCCGCGGGATATCAGCGTTTTGCACATATGTATGAGTTCGAATGATTCTTCATTGTAGCCCCGGGTGAGTAATTAAGTAATTAAACAAATTTCGCAGCAGAGTGATGAATTAGTTGCCTTCGCAATAAATGGCTGGACGATAAAAATCGTGCCTTAACAACATCCATTTTGTTTCCAGTAATCGTAATCCAATTACATTTCGAGTTTTGCTGTCTTGCAACTAGACATAATTGATGGGTGAATCACCACTGCCATCTTTTTTTTTTTTTTTTCAAATTGGACAAGTTAAATCTTGATCTCAAGTGAGATTCAACATCGTGTTGATTTTTGAAAATATCTTTTCACTTTTCTGCGCTTTTTAATTAAATTATAAACGCATAAATTATCATTAGTAAAACACTACCATGACAATCTGCATATAAAATTGCTAAGTCATGTTCTGCATCGACAGATAATTTATTTTAATTCCCCGTATAAGTCATGGAAAACAAATTATGTTAACAAACAACAGAAATATGAATTTTAGATGCGTTCTCGTTTACGAATCATATAAACCAATTTGTTTTTATAAATAATCGTGATATCTCTAATTAAGCATTTATATTATAAATTTTAATGCCTTTTATAAGAAAAATCAACATTCATTAAGGCCAACAAAATGGAAACCTCAATCAAGAAAGCTACTTTGCATTTTCCATTTTACGAGACGTTTTCCCGAACAATTTACCCGTCCAGCCTCTGATAGTTTCAATTTATCAGAACAAGAAAATTGAAAACGAAAAAGAGATGTTTACGTGATATTCGATATTAGAAAAAATTTTCGCCGTCAACTTGTAACTAATAATCGAGATAATTTTCATGACCGTAATAACTGGAGTAATGGGCGCTTTCTAATACGATCGCAGCGCGAGATAAAACACGCGTATTAAAAACGAGATAGCCGACGCAAAAACGTGTCAAACTTGCCCGCGCGAACGGTTATAAATTTATTGCAGATCGTAAATCATCACGGGTGATTTACCGCTCTCCAAGTTTTGCAATGAGAATTGTCTTTTGTTCGCGCAAAGGCCAAAAAATTTCAGATCCATTTTTATCAATTTGGTATTGAACTTATGATTAAATCATGATTGCAATGAAAAACCAAAAAATCGCAGCAATCCGTTTTCTCATTGAAAAATGAATAAGAAACGAAATGAAAACCACTCCGAGGATTTGTAAAGACGACAGCGAGGGGTGGTGTAAATAAATAATTTGCAAGTTTGGCTTCCTGCAGCATTAATAACAGCTATCATTGAAGCAGCGGGATCGTGTCAAGGACCACCCGCGGCGGGCCTCGATATACTCTGCTGGGGACAGGCGACACGACACAATCAGCAGACTCCCTCGACCGCTCGCGCGCTAATAAATTATTAAAGGGCAGCTTCTGCAAAGGACGCTGGTCTATTACACCGCCGACGTCTGTTCTCCAAACCACACTTTACCACCGGTCAAATTCCTTGTGTCGCAGCTGTAAAGCCGACGAGTTTTCCGATTCGTGACTTTTATTATACCTCGCGAATTAAATCCAATCAAATTATTATACCGCGAAAATTTTACGGTTTAATTAAATTTTAATTTACTTTATGCGAAATTATACTAATTGGGAATTTATCCGTGCATAAACTTTTATTGCTCAACGATTGAAACATGAAAACACATTTTTGATTTTGGAGTTTAATCCTAAATATTATTTTTGATTCTTGCAATTTCTCCACATTCACTGAAAATTTTTATAGCCTAAATCATAAACAACACTTGTTCCATTACCCTAGTAAAAATAATCATATATTGTCCATACATTATCAATAGATTTACAATATATTATTTTCAGCAAATCATATATGTTTGCATATGTTCATATATGGACTATGTATTGCCAATATATTAGCAATTTTAAAATACTATCAATATATTGTTCTTATATTGGAAATATATTGTCAATATATTGTCAACATATTGTTCTTATATTGTCAATATATTGTCAACATATTGTTCTTATATTGTCAATATATTGTCAACATATTGTTCTTATATTGTCAACATATTGATAATATATTAACAATATGTGGTCAATATATTGTCAATATATTGATAATATATTAACAATATGTGGTCAATATATTATCAATATATTGATAATATATTAACAATATATGGTCAATATAATGTCAATAAATTGATAATATATTAACAATATATGATCAATATATAATTTCTGAAATAATATATTGTGAATATATGTTTTATGTATGGACAATATATAATCCTTTTTACTAGGGATGTATCTCATTGATTTAAATATAAATCGTCAAAAATTGACAAGATTGACTTAAATTTAATTTAATTTTTTATCTCCGTAATTTCTCAAATATGTTAAACTCAAATGTATGATAATCTTTTTTTTAAATTATTTATAACTTTTCTTTTCATCGTTGCATTTAAATGCATTCATTAAAATTATTTTTTATGCTAAAAAAACTGGTTAAATTTGTTTCGAATATTTATGGATTTTGTCGACCAATTCATTCGCGAAAATGACGAAACACGCTTATAAACACCTCGAAATTTCGAATTACGTTAAACGGTGTGGCTTAAATTATCGCAGCCCTCCTGACGCAATGAGAACCATCAACCGTCAGTAAAAAATACATGAATTCGCATGTATACGTATTTAGTTACCGGATAAACAGTCACTTTTGCGAAGACTGGTTTTTTGTGCTAATAGAGGATCAGTTCGTCTGCATCGGCGAGCTCGCGCGCCGCACGTTCAATTTAATATCATTTAAGGTAACGTTTGAGGTCGCATGAAACCGCAAGGTATTTTCTTTGACTCGGCGTCGTAAAGTCGGCGCATTTCTTACTGCCAAGACAATTATGCGAACGCAATGCCGCACTCCAAGTACTTAACAAACCATCCTCGCTTGATCGCCCATGAGAGATCGTGCGAAATATCTTTCTGATCAATTTTGATATAGAAATGAGAAAAACTGCTGTACCCAACCATCATGGCAGTACAAAAAAAATTTTGTTTATTTTTCACATTTTCACAAATTCGGCGAACAACACTCCAATAACATTCTTCTCATGGAAGGGTTCACTTCTCATTATGTTTTCGAATAATTCCGTTTCAAGTTAGTAACTTATTAACTGTTACATCGAAAATGTTAAATCGGTCAAACTGTGTTAAACTCGGTAAAAATTCTTTCGATTAAGAATTTTCTTTTATCATTTTCATCTTCTCCGCGCCAACGTTCCGGTGAGTTCAACCTAAAAGTGTTAGTGTCATAAGTGCCGTGAATGTTCAAAACAAAAACATTGAACTTGTGCGTCGTAACTCAGTCAGAATTCTTTCGATTATGAATTTTCTTTTATTATTTTCATCTCGTCAATGCCAACTATTCGGTGAGTCCAGTAACACTCTTCTTGCGACGAGGTTATCCTTTTTTATTGTCTTCATCTACCAAACACCACCTTCCCCGTGAGTACAACAACAGTGTTTTTCCGAAGAGGTTAATCTCCTATAATGTTTTCGAAGAGTGCCGTTTCTTGTTACCTTATTTTGTATT